>JAHDVE020004384.1:0-24617 GCA_022606495.2 Halesus radiatus | reverse complement strand
ATAAATTTCCCAAACCCGGGAATTTATTTATTTTATTAGCAAAGTTATTCTAAATGAAGTTGTCCCCTAATTTTTTTGACGAAAATGTATTACATTTGCGTAGTTAAAAACGACAGTAAAATAAGTTTTTCGATACCTCCAAAAATGACGATGTTATGTCCTTTCAAAGTGAACTTGGGTAAAACGTGTACAATCGTGTATCACGTCACACGAGTCACAAATCAATACAATTATAGATAATTCGAATTGCAGTACCGCAATACTGTCGCGCCAGTCGTTGTATGTACCGTGACATCACACGCTTATCGGCAGGCCGCAAATATCAACATTTTGACAGCACATCTTCGGTACTACTTGGTATTTTCCAAAAATTGTAAAAGTTCTGTCCTTGGCATGTTCTATATGTTAATCTAATGAATAGAGTGTGATGGTATATTGTGATGGTACATTACTTGCATTACTGCAAATAAAATGTTCATGAATAACTGCAGCATAGTTCACATTATTAATGAAAGCGTCATTATATTATTTAGTGTTTGATTTGATTGGTTTAAAAATGTGTTATACCTACTGAAGTTGAATTTATTTATTTTTAAATTGGTAAATGAGTTTTTCACCATTTAGATGAAAGTCCCACAATATTCCCCATTTGGAGAATATTCATATATAACCATCACTAGTTTGTTGTGTGTCATTATATAATGGTAAGTGAGTCCGCTACTCGGGAATATTTTAAATTGTGGTTTTAATTTGAATGCATGTAATATATATGTTATTTTCTAATTGAATTAGGTTAGGTTATTTTGTGGAGATTTTGTTAATTTATTCCCGTAGTTTATTCTAAATTGTTATATAGTATTTTAAATTGTGAATGTAAGTGAGTCTGCTGCTCATGAATATTTTATGCCATAGTTTTAATTTGCATATCTATATATATATATTATAATAACAGATATACTATGTAGTATATCTGTTATTTTACAATTATATTATATTAGGTTAGGTTAGTTAGTATAAAGCGAACTTTAGGTGAACCGTCACAAAACTGCGCTATAGAAATTAACTCTTATTATTATTATAACATAATATATACAATGCTGCTATGAGAGAGGTAGATTCTCTCACAGACGTCAGGTGGGAATGCTGTCCTTGTTTTTTTTCCGGTATTTTAATGGAAAATGCTCTGAGAAACTAGCGTCATTAATCCCTTCGGCACCGGTGCATTGTCGGGAAACACGCCAAACGCGTGCCCAACATTTGCACACAATCGACATTTGTCACGACTCGTTCCTGTGTTCAACAGCTCGGCTGTAGAATGATCTGCCGGCCTCTGTGTTTCCTCCATCCTACAACATGGATCTCTTCAAGACCCAAATTCACTCCTTCCTATCCTCTAAAAGACCCTCCACACAGCATCCCCAAAGATGATATAGGCCTTGAGGGAAATTATTTCCCTCAGGGTCTACTGTGTGGTGTTTCCGTAAAATAAAATCCTTGGTAAAAAAAAAACACCCATCATAATGAAATGGCGTTAGCCGTGATTGATGACCAGATCAAAATAGCCAAATAATTCCCAACCCTCCTCCTCCCCTCCTCACTCCATTCAAGCTACACAATAAACCCTAACTTGGGATGCAATAGTGCGCATAAAGAAATATTGAGTTACAATGGAGCTCTCAGCAGCAGCATAATAATGCGACCATTGATTGAGCAATCGTATCACTAACACGAAAAAGTTCGAGTTTAAGTAGGTGATTAAAAAGCTTTTCTTTAATTATTCGTAAAGCGCCTCCACGCTGACATGCTGCGCAGGAAAGATAAACATTTAATTCTTCAGCGACATGCACACATCGACCGACAAAAGAAATATGCGCAACGAATCCTAACACAATATTATCTGCGCAAGAAGATGGCGACACGACCGGCCGCGATCAGGTGCCATTAGTATTCGCGAAGCTTCCCATAGTAATGGCTGGACAGGTGCGAAACGAGATTAAGATTAATATTTCGCCAATAAGGAACTGCAGTGAAAAATATAATGGATTTAAAAACACATATTCATATAGATCAGCAAACGCCGATTCTGAATATATAACTTTTATTATATATAATTATACGTACAATTTATAAATCATTATTTATTTGCATTTGGAACATCTAACGTCACGTGTTTTGGATTATGGACCTTTTATTTTTCGATTTTGTTTTGTATTTTAAACATGTTTTTGTTTTGGCGAAATTTAAACTTAATTTGGGTGACTTTAAGCTTTATAATTCAATATAAAATAAAAAAAATATTATTGATGAAAGAAATTAGAGTATCCACGACCAAACCAATTATCAATACGGATATTATGATATTGTTAATGCTCAATACTATTATTATTCTTAGAGTTACAGTTTCTAAAAAGATATATAATTTTAATACTTATGGTATACTATGAATAAACATAAAATTATGTGCAGTAAATCTAGTTCTTGTTTTGACATTTGGCATTCTAACCTCAAAAATGATCAAAACCGACCGGCCATAGATTTGGAGCGTTTGGCGGGCTTTAAAAATTTAAACTTTGAACATTATTTTAATTATGAAAACGAACTTTTTGGTAATTAAGTTTGAACGCCATTATTTATATTTTAAAAAATCTCAGTATATCCATCAGATCAGTGCCAATTTTTAAAAGTTAGCTCTTAAATACAGTCACGGGTACACGTAATAATTACGTAGCAGAATTTTTTTATTGATAAACCAATTTTTAAATTGAAGAATATAATAATTATAAAATTTTAAAAAACTTTAAATATCAATGGAGGTTTAGAAATTAAACTTCAACACAATAAAAAATAAATACAAATATAAACACGCAAAAAATAACTGCTAAAAGACGAAAAATAATATTTTTGGGTTTCACACTAAACTTCTTAGAATAAGTAAATAATTTATTTTCGTTTGAATTGATGTATTCTTTAATAATACTTTAAAAAATGTTATGAAGATTACTTAGACTAGGGAGATATTATAATATATTGAGATGGTGTATGAATGCGAATGAAGCAAGTAGTGTATACAAAAATCGAGTTTGGCGGTCCGTCCAGGGTCAACTTTAGATTGGGCTACGTACACATTTGGAGAGCTTTATGGATCATTTCACAGGTATATACTAATCCTAGAAATATCAAGCGAAAAAATAATCTTTAATAATAACGAAAAAGATAATCGTTAAGAACAAGGAAAAAAACTTACTAAAACATAATACAAAGAGGTTATTATTATTATTATTGTGAGGCATCATGAATCTTTTCATGAAAAATCACATCAAGGGATGAGTTTGAGTTGAGTTTTAAATTCTGGCGGGCCTTTTCCGGGAGGATGTTCATTGCAAGGTTTGTCAAAGATTTTAAAGAAGGTTGATTTCAAAATAATGTTATTTATTATCCATCCCTAGTTACGTCCCGCGACCTGCACTGTGATTAGGGTGTCCAATGGCGCTGCAGTCCTGCTGCCGGAAGTGCAGGGCACGGGAAGTACAATGGCGACGCCACGCCGGAAGGTATCGGGACGCCATCACCATTCCTGATAGTAACGCCGCAGTGTGCTAGCAGCATTAATATTAGCAGCAAACGACAGATTTAGAAAAACAGATGACTTGAAAAATAGAGGAACGTCAATAATTTTATAAATTTAAATCATCTTTTATGGAATTCTGCTTAAGACAGTTCCTAAACAGGGTTAATTGCATTTGATCCGAAATGTTGAATTACAAAATAGAGGCGCCACATAAGAACAAAAAAAAACATCTTTGTGTACATTCTCTATAATAGCTATTGATATATTCAAAATTGCAGGACCTTTTAACCAGATAAAAACGATATATTCACTATCGACGGTTTCGCCTACAAATGGCCAAAAACTGCACTTGCAGTACATTTGATTAGGCGGGTGCTTATGATTTACGTAATCATTATTAAAATAATACGTACTATGTATTTAAAAAGAAACTCATCGGATTAGCAGGTACTGAAGACCCCGCCCCAGGCATCGATTCTCCGCAGCAATACAGGCGGATTATTATTCACTATCTAGCCGATTATACACGTCTTTCTAACAATCTCCGTAATGTTTAAGATCCAGCAATACCCTCCGAGCGGTAACTAAACATTGTTTGAAAAGTAGATATGTTAATACGGAAGAGAGAGGGAGCGAGCTAATATAAATAAAAACAAAAGCGAGCGTTAAAAATATATTTAATAAAACGTAACATACTTAGAATAGAGAAAAAATATCAAGACTACTAAACTGACTTAAGTAGCATTTAAAGAATGCTGTGATTTTTTTCATACCTAGAACATGTTAAATAACAGAACCACACGTGTTATTTATATTTTTCGGAGAATACTTTGCGATTTTTTTCTATTGATGAAACTATATAATTACTTTTCAACAAGACATCTGAATAGAGATTATCTTAAAAAAGAACATATATATTTTTTAAATATTTCGTATCGAGTACCAGTCACCTTGTACAATATGTTTTAGGCTGTTTCCATAAAAGCGAACGTGGCTTTGATTTGATCGTGATGAATAAATAAAAGAGCATTATTATTTGTCGGGCGCTAAAATCACAATCCGCAAAATGATTTCTTTATATTTCCATCTGGTACGACCTCCGCATTCAAAGCGAAATAAAAATGGTTACCCATTATGAATTCAGAGGGAATCGGGATTTACTGAGCATTCATATAAATCTGACACGGCTTTCGTCTGAAACCAGACCAGACAGAATAGAAGCGGGAATGAAGGGAATAAGGAACAACAGTCCAATTTTTTTTTTAATTTTGTCGATCAATAATGACGTTCAAACTTAAATACCACTATATTCACTATTTTTTTTTCTAAATTTAGTTTTCATAGTTACAATAATTTACAAAGTTTCAATTTTTCAAAGTGCGCCAGAACGCTACAAATCTATGGCCGGTCGGTTTTGAGGTTAGAGTTAAAATGTCAAAACAAGGATGAGCAATATCACAAAAGCTAAAAAAATACATGTATGCTCTATATGGAATGGGTGGTTACGATCCTTGGGTACGAATTCGGAGGTCGCGGGGGTTCAAATCCCGGCGTGCGAATTTAAATTTTATTCGATTAAATGGTGTTATTTCACAATTTATTCACTTAAAATAGTATGAAGTATATTTGCGTCACGTTCCAGGGTGGTAGATACTGTCAGTATCGCCCTGGTTGGAGACCACCATTGAGAATAGAAACGCTGCTTGAAATAGTTTTAGCCGTATTTGGTGACCAGATCTGAATAGCCAGGTACTTCCCCACCTTCCTCTATTCTCCTTCCCATCTCCTTCTCCCCCTCAATACCTTCAGTCTCAAAACATACCCCAATTGGGGATGACATAGTCTCACTGGTTCCAGACGGTTGGGAGCAGCTGGGAATCTTATATGGTATCACATAAAAATAAAAACATTTGGATTTAATCTGGATTTATATTTTAATTTGAATTCTACAATGTCAATTAATAATATCAAAAATTAAGCCTAGATGGGTGCACATCGGGTGCTTTTTGTCAGTTTGATTATAAATAAATAAAAATAAATAAATAAATAAATGTTTATTCCGGTATGTGGGGAGGTTAGTGCAGTCCCACACATTCCATACAACAATATACATTCAATAGTTATAAAAAAATATACAAAATATATACATACATCACATCGTAAAAATAAATAAATAAAGAAAAATAATAATTTAACTAAATAAGAGTAAGATAACTCCTTAAGGGTGCTGCGGCATTTATATTGTGAGGGGCCAATATATTTGTCCAGTATGCGTCGATGCTGGAGGCTGGACTGAGGCAGGCTTCCATGATGAGGATATTCCTGGAGCTGTTTATTCTTTCCCTCATTCCAGCCACCCTGGATCTTATAAGGGCTGCAAAACCGGAAACTCGCCCCTCCGTGAACATACTGGAAGCACTGCAGTATCTGGGGAGGCCAAACATTATGCGGAAGGCGTTATTGTACTGTACGCGAAGTCTTTCCATACTACTCTTTTTGTAGTTTGCCCAGAGTTCGCAGGTGTACAACGTTGCGCAGAAGGCAAGGAATAGAGTCCTTTTCACAGCGGTACTACAAAGGCGAAATCTTCTACTGAGCATATTCGATTTTACGCTGAGAGCGCGTCTTTGCCTATCAATGTCTTCATCATCCATCAGAGTACTGGTGATTATGTGTCCTAGGTATTTGGTTTCTTCAGTCACCTTCAGGATCACACCGTTCAGCGTAGCTGCAGGAATACGAGTCGGGCCTTGTCTATATCTTATGACCAACAGAGCTGTTTTATTGGGGTTATAAGACATGTTTGTTTCTTCAGCAAACTCTTCGCAGATCTTCAGGAGAATGCGCAGCCCTCTTATAGACGGTGCCATTAGTACCATGTCGTCCGCATAACTGATGTTGTTCAAACACTGTCCTCCGATGTGGCAGCCTACCCTTGCATTGTTTAGCCTTTCAGTTAGTTCGTCCATGTAAAGGTTGAACAATATCGGGGACATGCATCCGCCCTGTCTGACGCCGCTCTTTAGGAGGAAAGGTTCGGAAAGACCATCTTTCCACCTTACTAGGTTTTCCTGCTGTCTGTGCCACAAGTCAAGGATGTGTATCACCTCCGATGATATTCCTCTATCTCTGAGTTTAGCCCATAACAACGGGTGAGAAACCCTGTCGAAGGCCTTACTCAGGTCAAGGAAACATGCGTATGAGGTGGTTTTCTTATTTCTATAGTATTCTAGTGTTCTTTTCACAGTAAATATGGCTGCATCGGTAGAGGTCTGCTTTTTGAAACCCATTTGGTTGTCATCAGTTTCCATGCTGGGTCCGACTCGGTCCAGTAGTAAACGTTCAGTAAACAGTAAATATAAAAATGTATCTATGTCATCATCGTAAACTGCAAATATGTGCATGTTTTTAGCAGTTATACTGTAATATTTATAACGTGGTCTCGAGTGCATTAAATACATTAAAATCTACTTAATCATCGTCATAATAGAAAAGTGAACCTAAATAAGAAATAATTCCTTTCAGGATCAAGCGAACGTTTACACAAACAAGCGAGAAAATTCAATGCTTTTACAGGGAAAAAACGTTGCTAAGAATTTTTTATAACTCTCTTCTTGATAAAGGGATAAAACGCGGGATGTTTCTTGGAATACATGGATAAAATATAAAAATATGATCTTTGAAGGCTCTAGAAGGGTCCTCGACGGTAATGGCGGGATTTGTACTTTTCCACGAGGATTGGCGGAAAGCCTGACAGAGTGTGGGACGTCGTTAGGTTGGCAGCACTGCCTCTCCTCTGCCTACTCCTCTTGCGTGGGCGATACTGCGTGGGAAACTATTTGCGAATAAAAGGAAAATACATAAGCCCTACTCAAGGGGAACGAGGACAACGGGAGCAGGGGCGTGCCATGACTATTGATTTTCACGATTTTCCAAAAAAATATTTTTGGT
The DNA here is from genome assembly GCA_022606495.2 of Halesus radiatus. NCBI lineage: Eukaryota > Metazoa > Arthropoda > Insecta > Trichoptera > Limnephilidae > Halesus > Halesus radiatus. The sequence continues at coordinate 17,098 of JAHDVE020004384.1, read as the reverse complement.
AGGAGATATAACGAATAGAAGATTTGCTAAAAATTACGAATACACGGCCCAATTTAGGACGAAAATGTCATCTTCTAACTCTATCAGGAGGGGATTTGCGAAACTTCAGCACTTACTTCCTTTATAATAATTAACTAGTATAATTTAGATATATTATAATTGTAGGATTTGCGAATTTATTATAATTTTTATAAATAATTTTATTTGAATGTCACGTACAGTTATGTACTCCGTACTCACATCACAACCATTTTTTTTTGTATTCTATGATACACAATTTGTAAATATTTTACCACACTCAATTTTTAGACCCAAAAAGTAAGAACATTATCAAATAAAAAAATATCTTTGGAGGTAACCAAAAAACTGTCTCTTTCAGCTACAATAATGAATTAGTTTTTTTCCCACTCGTGTAGAAAAAATGTGAAAAAATGCTTACAATACTAAACAAAAGGATTTTGTCCTGAAAAATCGTAAAAGTGATAAAATTATGATAAATAATATTAATAATAATAATATTTGGATAATTTGTAGAGGGCCGTTTATGTAAAAAAAATCACCTCAAGGGTGCCGTTCCATTTTTCCAATACTCTATTATCACTAACTATTAGCGGTGGGCGAAGCGGCTCGGTTTAGTGAGCCGGATCACTAAATGAGCTCTCTGTAAAGACAATCCACATCAAAACTGGACGAAAAAAGTATCGTGTAAGAGCGTCTTAAGGACGTCATTAGAAGGGCCAAGGGAGCGAGGGAGAGGGCATGGTGCGGGGAGACACGAACCGTCGTTTAATCGAGCTGTAGTGAGTGATCCGGATCAGTGATCCGGATCATCGAGCCGCTTCGCCCACCACTACTAACTATAGACAAACTATTATTACAGCTTATGGCTAACAAATTGCATTCACCAGTTCATCTATTTGTAATACCAAACTATATGTCCAATGTATTTCACAAATGAACGTGATGCCGCGTTAAAACATGTTATTAATTTTATGTACAGGCAGAAAATATTATACAGGACAATACTTGCCTGGCAGTCATTTGAGATAAAGTATGAAATCACATCAGCACGCCCCTGGCGGGTAGGTACTTTATTTTCTTTACGCCAAAGATTTAACAATGAATTTCAAATTTCGCAAAAGTCGCTACTTACTCAAAGTTCCAAAAACAGACCACAGAGAGAGGGGAACACTTTTGGAAAAAAATAATCTCATAATCTCGTGCCTTCCCGGTATATTGCTTTATGACAAAATAATGTTTTTCTGAAATCTACGGATTTCTAGTCGGCTTTGTTTACTCGAATTTTGGACAAATAATATACATATATTGAAATAACGTCAACATTTCTTTGTTTATACATTTAAACAAGTGCATGGTAGCATTATTAATCTATAGAAAATATTTGGACAAGTTTAATCACTCATTGTCGCGAAAAAACATGTTTCAGAATTTTGCGATGCTTTGGAAGTGAGTAGCTATGTAGTGTGCTGTATAATATTATATGGTAGCAAACAGTCCGAGTCCATTCGGCTGTGTTTACTTAGCAAAAATTATATTTATTTTACGAACGGAATGTTAAGTAAAAAATCAAACAAATTTATACGAAATGCGATGTGATATACCGCTTTCATAAAAAAATTAAAACATAATTATTATTGAGTATTACGTTGCTAAAGAGCATAAATGCATATATCAGACAGGCAGTCACCAATGTAATAATTAGTCTGATTAATAAATTATTAAAGTTGTGAAATTAACCAATTAATTATCGAGCGATTTCTCCGCAAAGGGCATGAAGATAAGGCATATGGGATAGAACTAAAAAAAACTCAGCCTTGTCACACATTCCTTGCTTCATTCACATTCGTAAATAGTCTACACACTCTTCTGTTATTCCGACTGATATGACCCAATTTAAATGTTTTCGGGGCCTCCCCGACTTCTCCATCCATCCATGCCTGTGCCTGTGTCATTGAAAATAATGAGGTGGCATTAGACCGTGAGCTTCAGGGTTCGAGTCCCAGATATGACCGTTACCTTTTTTTTATTTCCTATGTATTTTCTATTTCATTTTTCGTTTGATATTTGTCAATATTATCTTCAATAATTTTTTATTGTATAATATTAATTGCATACAATGGTAATTTATACTGTAGCCAAGCACTAGAGACAAGAATAAATCACAATTATACGCGAGCAACATTATACCAATAGCAACACTCAATAGATCAGCTGGGATCTGACAAGGTAAATGTCGTTGAATTTTATTCGATCTCGTTCTGGAAGTGATAGCCCTTTGATTTCAATAAAACCCAATACTGTGACAACTATATTGGTGACCCCAACGTGATTGACCCCACTGAGTTCCTGCAAGTACCTTGTGAGCAGGAGTTTAGTACAACAATATTATATAATACAACAATAGATAAAAATCATGTTACAAATAGTAGCGCAATAATAGAACAATACAGGTAAATGTAAAAAAAAAATATTTTAAAAATATGAAAAGTTTTGTTATAGTGATTACAGACTGCATTTCAGAAAAATATTTATTACTTTTAAATTACATAATCTTAACATTGTGACTTTTTCTGACCGTCCTACGTATGTTTTACAAAATGTTAAAAACATGAGAATAATTTTATCGTATTCCGTAATAATATTATCATTATTTCAAATTAATAAATAATCCTCTCCGACGTCCCTCTCCCAAGTCTTTAAACGGCCTCCGAACGAAAGTAAAATCTAGCACTCGTCCCCGGAGTTTATTTGAACACAAGTGCAGTTCGTTAGAGCACGCAGTGTTTACCCAGCAAACATTGCCAATGTGAGCAACGTCGAACGTTTGCTCCGTGCATTTAGTGACTTTACACGTGACTCACAAAAACAAGTCACGTTCACTCTAGAGAGGACCCCGAGGTAAAAGCCGCCAATCCTTTGGCTGCAGACTGAAATTATTCAGGGCAAACGATAAGCCCTTTTGACTCGTTTTCGATACGTCAATATTTTGCGCAAAATTTTTTGAACGTTTTATTCAAAGTTAGCACTTAAAAGGTGCGAAAAAAAAAACGGAACAAATCTGAAGAAGTGCGAAATGGATGAATGATTTTATTTTTATGTAAGAGGCAATCGATGCGAGTTTTTTTATTAAAACAAATTACAGTATATACTTTTTATACTTTGTGAAGCATTTTCGGAGAGGTAACGTAAATACAATTCGATAGTACAATCAACAGGATGAAATAGTTTCACTGCCCGAAGAGAAGCCAGTGGAAAAATAGCAACCAATAGGGTAATTACACTGTTTTCTTTTTCATTGTCTTTCAAAATGAAGAAAAAATTACGATAAAGACGGCATTTTTATTTTATTTTTATGTTTACGTATAAATTTTCTATAACGATTTAAAATGCGCCACTTATGATATGCCGCCAAAACGACATGTTCGTTTTTGTTCGTGAATATGGCGTTGATGAGGCCACTACAGCCAACGTCGACAACAGCCGTCTAGTAGCGATATGTACCTACATCATAACGACGTTATAGCCAACTCGATCCATTTCGAAATGTGCAGTTTTAGATCGTTTTTAAAATCAATAATTATGGATGAAAATATTAAAATTACACGTTTTTAGTGCGATTATCGGAATCAGAAATATAAACTATAAATTTTCAACACATTTTTAACGGTATTCGTAGTTTGTGAAAATACCCTATTGGGGAATGTTGTTGGGCGTACCCGGCTATTAGGATCTAGTGGGTAGCTAAAGATCTAGTAGCTAAATACATTTGAAGCAACGATGAATCGATTCTTATAGTGGTAATAATCAAGAACTGTCCGGAGTTAGCGAGTCTATGGCATCCCTAATTTGACGTATTTTGTGAGGCTGGAGGAAGTGGACAGAAGAAGGAGATGGGGTAGAAGAAGATTGGAGAGTATCTGGCTATTCAAACCTACTTTAAACATGTTTATTACCATTTTCTGTCGAAAGATTATATCTACCCTAAGAAAAACGAACCATAAGAAGAAATTATAGAAAAATTTAAAAGGAGACAAATTTCTGAACAAAATGTATTATCTCCGAGAATTTGTTAAGAAATTTGTACTCTCATTTATGTCATCAAAAATCAGCAGAAGATGATAATAAAACGCCATTTTCAAATATTCAATCTGCGATATTGATTCCCGAATTTGAAAAACTACTCTCGCAGCGTAGAGCAATGCACGCCACTGGTAACTAGGTACTAATTGCTAAAGATAAAGGGAAATAAAATAATGATATAAATTTTACAGAAGCATTTAAGTACGTGCTTTAGCAAAAAAAAGGTGTTCCATTTACACCGTCGCAGAATGAGAAATGTTGAGATCAGTTTCACTCGGTTCACGCTGGGATTGTCACGTTAAAAAGATGGCACGGTTTTCGCGATTCCTAATAATAATTAGACGCTGATCTACGTGTACGTAAGAACGTAACGAATAAGTTACGGTCAGGTGTTTACTATAAAATTTTGTTAGCGACCTATCGAGTCAATTCAAGGACTTTCGGAATAGTTTAATTGGGGTCACGTGACCTTGAAGACCTTAAATGTAGCAGAGCTATTCATTTATATCGTGTTTTATTCATCGATAATATTGTTGGACGGGAGATTTAATCGCGTTTTAAATGTGTACTTGCGAATTATAATGAATCTGGGTGATAAGATGACAATACGATAGTGTAATCATTTATGGTGCAAAAAATACAAAGTAACGAACTCAGTTAGATTAAAAAATTGCTTGTTAAGGGCCAGCACTCAAAAATGGCCCTTGACATCACTTCGCAGTTTGCTAACTCAAACAATACTACAAACAATTTAAATGAAAATACTACACGGATAGTTAGGAAAATGTATAAGGTTTCAAACAACAAAAATCTTAAAACTCTAATCTTTTAAGCTCTATGAAATACATACCGTGAAGTTTAAAATATTGAACGTTTTATCTAAAATTCCATTACGTACTCCATATAGAATTTAAAATATTACAGTTTGAGGATTTTTGTCATTAGAAACCTTATACTTTTTTTCTAACTACCAGTATAGAATTTACAGATAAATCACTCGCAGTATTTACTTGTGTTAGCAGGCTACAAAGTATGTACAGGGTCAGCACTCAAAAATACACACTTTCTAAATAATAAATCTTATTAATTGTTTTTGTTTTTAATTCGTAGAACTCCATTTTTTTTTAAATTTAATATCAATCAAATTTAATAATGTTATTATTAAGTTCTGCAAGTATTTTAGTTTTTATTTTTAAATTACAAAATTATTAATAATAACGTTATTATTAAGTTTTGCAAGTATTTTAGTATTTATTATTGTGACAGCTGTTTCAGCGTTCAATGCCATTTCACGCAAACTGCGGTGAATCCACATTGCGACCACGTATTTATATAATTTAATTTACTCCCACCCAATTCTAATGGCCTTGAACGCCGAAACGGCTGTCACAATAATTAAAACTAAAATACTAGCAGAACTTATGATAACATTATTAAATTTGATTTACATTCAATTTTCAAAAAATTAAATGGTATTCTTAATAATATAATAATAATAATAAAAAAGCATTTATATAGCGCAGTTTTGTGTTATTTCACTTCAAATGCGCTTTACTATAAATAAACTAAAAAATGATTAAATAACTCCATTCAGTGGTATTCCTACAGTGCTACTTTTACATTATATTTATACATTCTTAACATATCACATACATTCTTGCTTATTCTTAATATTACCCCTACAGTACTCCATTCAAATTCATCTAATAAAATTATACAATATACAAAAATAACACATTCACAATAATACTTCGGGTTATGTTCAGCAATAACTGACTTCACATAAAAAATTTAAAAATATATATATATACGGAGGAAACCGAAACCAAACAACTACCAGAGGCTTGAGGAAATGACTTTTTACAATAAATTGAAGAGAAATTTAAATTTATAGTATGACAGTAGGATTTTTTAAATAATTTTGTTTTTAAAGCCCGTTTAAATTCAGTCAATTTCTGGATATTAGTAAGAACTGGTATATATTATATTAATTATTTTTATAAACAATAATTATTAGCCTGAAACACTCGTCCAAATTGAAAAAACCTTCCGAGAAAAGATAAATGTCGCCGACAGGACTCGAACCTGCACCCTTCTGATTGCCGGTCAGATGATCTACCGTTGAGCTACGTCGGCTTATCGCAAACCCGCCAAGTTAATCAATATATACTAGTGTTTCATTCAATAATTACTGTTTTTTTATTATTATATTTCACCTGTAAACAACCAACTTTATTAGTATGAGGAAGGCTTGTAACGGCTAAATCCCTCAATAGGTAATATATTATATTACCTTATCTTAATAGAATTAACTAGTACTTATAATATGTAGTGAAAGAAACTATAACTGAAAATCTAAAAATTTGGCAAAAGCGGTATCTCTGATACCTCCCATATCGTATTACATATATTATTATCATCTATTGGACGGTTCGCACAGCCAAGCAGATATTTACCCTGTTTACTCAGACAGATAACAGAGCTGCGTGACTGTGTCGTCTCTTGATAATGCTGCATGCATGGCTTCGTTTGCACAAGTGCAGATTACACGGACTAAGTATTACCCACAGCAAACATTTACAACAACACCCAAAAGGGGATATTTTCTAAATCCAATATTACTTTTTTCCATCAACATAAAGTGACGGTAACAGCAGACTTGTCCCAAAAAATATTCACATGTAAAAAAAAGATTAGGTGTTGCATGTTTAAACAAGCATACACATAACATTGATAAAATTCATACAAAAAAATGTGTACAAAGCAAACCAATAACTTTTCACGATTTTTATGTGTTAAAAATAAATAAATTATTAAACTATTTTCGACAATAATATTTATTTCTGACAAAGCTGTTGTTTATCAAATTTAGAAATATTATATTATTAAAGGATAATTATAAAGAATCATTAAAGGTATAAGGACGTAAACAAAGATTTTTTTTTTAAATATTTCGATGTTTCAAGTACAAAAAAAATCGTTGCCAAAAATACTCTGGTTCATCATCTCAAAAAGGACAAAATGGCTTCCTCATAATCATAATACCAGAGCAAAGCAACTAGACAAGCTAAAGTATTACTACTTTGGGACAAAGAAGCTCTGAATTTTAAGCTGTAAAAATTTACAACAAACTCCCAAACGGTATCAAAAAAAGTAATTCAATCAATAATTGGATTAAGTCCTGCAAAACTGGCTTAAGGAATTAACAGAAGAATAACTGACTAGTCTTCTTAAAACAACGTCATATAAGTTATTGAAAATACCCTACACAAACCTTGAAGTTGAAATATAGAAGTCGCTGAAACCCCTTTATTCAAACCCTAGTTCGCCTCAGCACAGGATCTCCTTTTTTTTTTTTTAATTTAATGTAAATCTTATAATGATTTAATTCATATAAATAAGTCGTCGCAATGTGGATTAACCAGTTTGAAAATGGCCTTAAACGCCGAAACAGCTGTCACAATAATAACAACTAAAAATACTTGCAGAACTTAATAATAAGATTATTAAATTTGATTTACATAAAATTTACAAATTTTTTTTTTTTTTTTAAATTTACATTAAATTTTAAAAAAAATAAATGGAGTTCTACGAATTAAACACAAAAACAATTAATACAGGATCTCCTGGCGAGGAGAACTATATATATATATGCATTTTTCTGTAATATATATATGCATTTTTTATATTACCTTACCTTAAAATGTTAAAATTATACAGAAATTAATAAAAAAATAAAAATATAAATTTACTAGCAGATTAGCGGGTTTTTTCTGCATTTTTTAAATTGCACTCCCCCGCGCCGATAAAACAGAACAGTTTTGAACACACGTAAAAAGGACACAGTATGTTCTTCGTCGTACTAGTTGAATTGCAGACACTTTTGAGTAAGAGGGTAAATTACCATTTCTACTATTCGCGTCTACACGGCGATTAACATTGGACTCTAGGACATTAATACTGTAAGAGTTTTTAACATCTTCGCCGACTGAATTAGGTAACTATGCCTATCTTTATTCATGGCTGTATTTCTGAAAAATATTGTTTTTTTTCAAAAATTTTTATATCATGATTATTCTACAGTAAGAAAATTAGACCACTATATTAATTGCCATCTGCCTTTAGCGCCTTGTCCTTCATACATTGTGGCATGATGAATAATAATAAACATCATCTGAAAAGCTACAGCCAACCCTTGGTCAAGGCCCAATCAATGCACGCCACTGGCATTTAGTGAACATAAATTAGATTTTAAAATATAAAAAAACAATAGAAAAAAACGTATTTGTTTTAAGATAAGACAGCAGCATTTTTAAATGTTTGCAATTTATGGCTGAGATCTTCGATTGAATCTTAGTTAGGGCAATACTTTTACAAGCTTCATCTTCGATCGAGTCTAAAACTCTTCGTAGCAATAGATACATCGCAGTTTTATCACACTAGTTTATGCAAATAGCAAACTGCACACAGTGTCCCGTAGCTGTGTACCGATGCCGCATTTCGGTACAGTCAGTTATCTCCGGAGTTCAGCGGCCGTTCTGCAAATAAACCGCGCGCCCACAAGTCTTGGTGAGTCCGCTGGGAAACGCTGCCACCAAATATACTTTATTGTTCCGATATAGATTACTTCACCTATAATAAGATACGAGTGCAATGGAGGGAGATACTCGGGTACCGAAATACGGTGCTATTCCTCGACAAGTTTGTAGATTTAATTATAACTTGTTTACAAAATATTTATAAGTCAGAACCGAATCGTGCTTTTGCAGGCAAGTGGTATAATAAAATTAAAACGGTATGTTGAATCATACTTCCTGGTTTATTTAACCCTAGAATGGAAGCGTTTTTCCTTAGCACATTAATGGAAGCGAGAAGCATATTTTACTCCGATTGTAATTTACGCGTTTTTCAACTATCCTTGTCGTTTTAGGTTAATAAATATTGCGATCACGCATAATAAAACATAGTTATTACTTTAATTTGATGAAAAATATGCACAATTCACCCATTTATTGTATCTGAGATGCAATCAGTAAATGTCACTCAATAGTTCTCACCGTACAATTGACGTAAAATTTCCTCAGTGAAAAAAAAAATTAAACTTACCTACGAGAAAAGCGCATTCCTGGGGAAATAACTCAAGGAAAGCATATCTTGCAAAATTAACAGAATAAATTTTATGCCTCGCTTCCTTCTTTGCAGAGTTAAGCCTAAAATTTGTGAAACGAAATAATTTATCACTCAAAAATACATAAATTACACCGTAATTTTAACAAGTATTTTGGTATGCTTAGCAAAGGCACTATGCGAATAGATTTTTTTAATAAATGAAGACCGGGTAAAAATAATTCTGTTAATGTATGTATTGATTTATGTAAGCAAATGGTAAAAGTCGTTTAAATTCGAATGAAATTACGCACTCCATGCGCTGGTGGCGATGTGATTGTAATTATGGTTGAAAAACCGCTCATCTCAACACAGGGTTGTCCTAGTGAGATGAGTGGCTAATGTTTTTGTTTTTATATTTAAATTTAAGAATAAATAAATATAAATTATTATCACTCGAGGCCAGCCGCCTGCAAGAAAAACGTGGATGTTTTATTAACACAAATTAATATTAAAATGTTTTCACACAATTTTCCACATAACACAATACAATAAAATCCAGTAAAGCGTTCGTAATTGTCGACTTGACACTTCAAAGCATTTTTATTGGCCTGAAACTTTGTTTATTTTTCTAGCTAAAAAAATGCCCGCTTAAAACAAAGGCCAAGGTGTGTTCTACTCGCAGTGTATTTATTTAAGGACCGGTTTTATAACCATCCGTTCGTAACGTTTGTTAGCATTTTTAACAAATATTTGGTCTACCGCCCGATTTCGCCGTTGCATCAGGTGTCAGTTGTTGCCCGTCGATCGTTTATTTGAAACCGTGCACTATTTTAATTAAAAAGACAATATGTAATCTGCATTTGTGAAATGGATTCCCCATCGAGCAGAGAATGGCAAATATTTAAGATAAAAAATAAGGTTACGAACGGATAACGGTCCGTTAACGAACAACGGTTCATTAAGTAAAGGAAATTTTGTAGTTCGTTTGTAAAACTGGCCCTTAAGTATCTATAATATTTCCAGGTGGCCAAATTTTCAAACGATAAACACATGACATCGCACTGTTTTACAATGCATTGTCTTGATATTCAAACATCTTAGATGTTTTAAAAAATATATATCGGAAGAATACAATTTTTTTTAAGTATCAGTCAGTACATAAATTCTCACTTAAATAGCTGACATAACAAAGCGTTATCATATCTGAAAACAGTTTGGTCGGTCGCGATTGTCAAATCATTGCCAATAATTAGTATTACAGACGTGACATCGCCTCGATAACGCGAGGTTAATAGGCCGAATTTAGCATCTAAAATAAACATCTTAATTTCATGTATTCATTCACACAGGTTTTGCCATTGAGTGTGTAGGCTGAGAGGAGAAAATGCACCTGGTAGATGTATCGAATACATCTGTATTCCTTCAGACTTCCTTCACACAAAAACAATGTAATTAAAACTGTATGCCGTCCTTAATATTTTTTTTCTGTCATTTATTTTCTATTAATGCATTCTGTATTTAAACTCCATCCTTCATTTTCTATTATGTGAAGTCTGTATTATATGTTTTGTATGTAATATAATAGTATGTTTAGGGCGTAATAAATAATTAATAAATTGAATATTCTCGACTTGCAAATAAGTCAAAAATGTTGTAATACATATAATAAATATATAAATAAATAAACAGATAAATAAGTAATAATGAATGTAAATAAGTCAAAAAGAGACACCTTCTAGGTTGCAAATATATTCTGGTAAGAACATTGCAATCTTTTTTTTTATTGAATGTAACTATTAACACTTGCAGAACTTAATAATAACATTATTAAATTTGATTTACATTAAATAAAAAAATAAATTAAATAAAGTTCTAGGAATTAAACACAAAAAAATAACATTGCAATCATTCGAAAGATGGCAGCCTATAAAAAATATGGAAAAAAATTATTAAGAAAAATGTTTGAAATTCTTAGTAATGAAGTATGAGATCGATTAAAGCGACCGAATATAATTAGGTTTCAATAGATCAATTGGTAGTGTTGATCCCGGTAAGGCCGTTACCTTTTTTATTAATTTTTCGATCTTATCTGTTTTGTACTTCACTGAGAATTATTAATATTATCTTCTTCAATAATTAAAAAAAGTAATAAATAAATATATCCATTTTGTATAGAGCCTATTGCGTTTCACGTGCTCACGTGCTCACGTGCTATATTATATAGAATTATAAAGAATTCTATAGAAAGAGATCTCTGAATAAGTTTAAGGGAGGCTACATTTAGATGGATTGGCATGTAGAGCGAATGGACGAAGAAATGAGTGTAATTATTAGAATACACGACACGAATTGAATGTTATAAAAAGTAGAGGATGCCAGAGGATGCCACACGATCAAGTGAATCAAATACTTGAGCCGGATCGTATCAACAATAGGAATAACAGAAGAGTATGTATGGGACGATGCATGCATGTAAATGAAGCAAAGAGTTTGTGCCAAAACAGAGTAATGTCGCGGGACATCACCTGTCTACTTTAGAAATTAATAAACGAACGAATGATTCTAATATAACATTAATTAATAAAGTAAGGAAAATTATATACTCACCGCCTCTCAGTATGTTCACATTATCAAAACAATATAACACATTTAAATAAATCAATTAAGAAAACATTATCATTTAAATACGGGGAAACAGATCATAAATGTAAAAACCTCACAGAACAGAAAAATTATTTTATAATTAAATCGGTTTTACCAATAATTAATCATTATTTTTAAAAAACCCGTTCAAATTAGAATGGGGGGGGAGTAAATAAAATCATATAAATAAGTCGTCACAATGTGGATTAACCGCAGTTTGAAAATGGCCCTGTCACAATAATAAAAACTAAAAATACTTGCAGAACTTAATAATAACGTTATTAAATTTGATTTACTTTAATTTTTAAAAAAAATCTCTGTCTACCCCTGCAGAAAACAGTGTGATGTTTAATTAGTTAGTTAGTAACATTTCAATATAATTCACGAAATCTTTTAGGTAGGTACCTACGCAATGAACCGATTAAAAGCATTTGTAATTTGGAGATACAGGTGAATACTCAAGATATCCTGGCCAAGGCGGATTACCGACGATGATTGGGTACTCGAAATGATGTGGACGAGCCGTACCCTCTTGAACATCTTCAAATCAAGCGTCGAAAACTAGAGTGAAAACTAGATGAAAGGACCCCAAATATGAAGTGCTCCGCCTGCCAACGAAGGGCGAAATTGAGGGGAAGAAGTGGATCGGTCGGAAAAAAGATCCCCTGATTGATTCAATTCCGAGGAATCTCCTATTTTGAGGGGTTCAAATAGCTCTCTGCGTCATTTTAAAACGAACGACAATTTTTTTTAAAGTGTCCAATGGTCGTAATTTTTTTCACACCAGTTGTTAGTAGATAATAAAATGCACCAGGAGCTTCTTCACTCTCAATGTGAACCAATCCAGTGGTATTTTGGTGATTGATTGTTGGGGTATTGGGCCGTGTTGCGTTCCTCCTCATCTAACCAACGTTTCAGACAGCCTTGCAGTGTCATTAGTGTCCATCATCATGACATGTCAGATGATGGTGGATACTGTAAGTCTCTATGAAGCGTTGGCTAAAGCAGGAGGAAGCGTATTAAGCCGTGCATCGTTTCCTCCTCCTAAAACCAACATTTCAGACAGCCCAGCAGTGTCCATAAATGTCAGATGATGGTGGATACTGTAAGACTGTCTGAAACGTTGGCAAAAGGATGAGGAAGTGCAACACGGCTTACTACTCCAAAAACCATCGTAATACTTTTAGCAGTGAAAATCTTAAACCATATCCAATCTAATTGTGTTTTTCGATGCCTGACATCTGACAGGAGTGTACAATAAGACTTCTCTTAATGCTTCTTCACGAACACACATTACTTTATATCAATCGATAAATATGTTTACATCATCCCAATAGCGATAAATTCAAAAGAGTAAAATACACGCAGTTCAAAAGAGACACTTCATTTAACTTTAAATTCGTAATAGGTAATAATATATCGAAGAAAGTACAGACGGGGTCAAAAGGTAACTTCGATAATACTTCACCCAAAAACGATAGCACTATTATTGTACAAATAATCAATCATAATACTAATGTAAACAGCATTACGGACATGAATAAATATAACATCGTATTACTTATTTCAGTAATTAACTTCTTTCAGTAAGGTGTCATGTAAAATTAGCAAAGAGAATAATATGTACTGGAATCAATAATGGTATTGCATTGAAATTATGCGGTGAAAGAAGAGCTTAAATTAAACAGCTGAGATTAGAATTTCGTCTTCTGTGAACTTGACACAATCAACTGACAAAATCATTAACGTCATTTTTATCGTTATCTGTTAATATAATTTTCAATGAATTCCCATATATTTTTGGCTGCTACCTTTTTATGACTACAAGATTCTACCCGTTCTATTCTACAGCGAGGTTGATAAGCTTCAATAATTTGTAAAAAATAATCCTAGACTTGCAGAAAAGGTCAACAGATGTCCCATATAAATAAAAATAGGATAGGTATATCCGAGACACTAGCTAACGATTACAAATAAATTCGGATAGAATCTTATAGGTAGCCTAAAATATATGGAAATTAATTGAAAATGATATTAACAGATAACGATAAAAATTACGGGACAGATTGGGGTAGACGTAGTTCAGTGGATTAGAACGCAAGGTCCTGAATATACCATAAGGTCCTGGGTTCGAATCCCAGCGGCTACCGTTATCTTTTTCTTTTATGTGTCTTTTCGGTTAAATGTTTCATTTTGGGGGTTGTTAATATTATCTTCAATGATTAAAAATATATTACAACGGGGTTTTTAACCTTCAATAAGTTAACTAACTAACTAACTAACCATCACGCCGTTTCCCCGCAGGGGTGGGCAGAGAGGACGGACCGCCAAACAACTCGATCTTGGAATACACTTCTTGCTTTATTCACATTCATACAAGGCATTCCAAAAAAAATGTATGTTATATTATGATTTCATTATTATCAAGCCATAAAATGACACAATGTAATTAAAATTGTGGTAATTAAATATTTCCATGATATTGTTTGAAGACAATAGACATCAAAGTTGATTTATTAAAATAAAAGAGTGTGAAATAATGGCAAACAATCCTCGGTTATAAGGTGTCCCGTGTATTCAACAGGTTGAAAAAAGTTTACTCGATTGCAAAAGTTCTATAAATATAAGAACCTTCAATTTAATTCGTTCTATTGCAAAACTTTACCTAATAATTGACGTTGTAAACTTTTGCAATACCGCAAAGGCTTCCTAATGATTTTTTTTTAATTAACTTCAAACAGGAGGCTCCGGGGAAAATAATTACCCTCAGGGCCTATGTCATATTTGAGGATGCTGTTTGGAAGGTCTTCATAGGGAAAGAAAGGAGTGAATCAGGGTCTTGAAGATACTCGTGTTTTAGGAGGAAGGAAACACAAAGACTGGCAAATCATGGCAATAAGGACAGCATTTATACCTGATGCTTATTTTCTAAATATTGCAAACCGTTCGTTAAGATGGGGATTTTATTTAACGGACAGCCCATTTTGGGACAATGTCGAAGGTATTTTTCAGGTTCTACAGAGGGGCGTACTTTGTTTAATTTATCGTATATTTATGTGGAGATGAGGCCATGTAAAAAGCCAGAATAACCGAAGAGCGTGTTCACATTAATACATTGTATAATATACGATGTATTAATGTGATGAAGCAAGGAGTGTACGCCAAGACAAAGTTTTGTGGTGGTCTATCCTTTCTGCTTACCCTTGCGGGAAAATAGCATAATGGTTATTTAGTTACTTTATTTTTAGTTTATATTATGGTTTTCTGTGATATTCGAATTAATCAACGCGGTTGAACTAAAGAATGAGTCGTAGGAGCGACACCTGTTCTCGTGTGACAAATGTCAACTGTGTACAAATGTCGGGCGCGCGTTTGGTGTGTTTCCGTGCCTGTGCACCATGGTACCGGTAGAATGACTACAGCTTTACCACCTGACGCCTGCGCTCTAAAGATTGGAATCCGTTTCTGCACAGAGTTAAATGTTTTTTCAAGTATTTAAAAGATCCAGATCAGAGGTGACTTTAAATTGGGTGTACTAAAATATTTATTGAACAACTAAAAGTAATTATGGTGTAACTTATAGGTATTCTAATCTACCTGAATGAAAATTGGAAATTTACTTAATCTGGTATTTAAAAAAAAGTTCACGCACAAACTTTAAAATATTAAAAAGCGATAAAAAATATTCAGTGAATAAAAATAAATTTAATCAATGTTGAGAACTTATCGATAATTCAAAATAAAAACATATTTGAAATCAGTTATGACTGTAAATAACTAACTTCATTTTTATATCATTTTAAAAACCATAATCGTGTATCGTTAAATTCAATGGATCGTCAACTTATAGCGATTATAATGTTAGTGCATTAATTAAAACGGATGCTAGTATGAATTAATTTGAATACGCAATGTACACAGTTGATATCTGTCACACGTGAGAACGGGACGTTTTTACGACTCGTTCTACAGTTCAACAGCCCGGTTGTGGAATGATTTGCCAGTCTCCATGGCTCGTCCCTCCTACAACATGGGTCTCTGCAAGGCCCAAGTTCATTCCTTTCTTTCCTCAAGAAGACCCTCCACACAGCATCCTTAAAGGTGGCATAGGTCCTGAGAGAAATTATTTTCCTCAGGGCCTCCTGTGTGGAGGAAATACAAAAAAAATGTATACTGTGAAAATTGAAAATTTTTATGTTTTAAAGGTTCTTTTCGTTGTGGAAAACGAATAACAGCTTATATATCGACATACTAATATGTGCAGTCGGGGGCGTCGCTATTGTACATATCTGAGTGATTCAGATCAAACAGGCAATAATATCAATATTATTTTGAAAAGCAACAAGGTACCCACTTTTCCACAAGAGTCTCAAATGTTCACAACTGTCCCGAGCCACTGGGACTATGGCACCCCCAATCGGGCTATGTTGTAGGGCTGAAGAGTGGTAGGAGAAGGAAATGAGAAATAAGGTTGGCAAATACTTGTCTATTCAGACTTGGTCACTATACACAATTAAAGCCATTTCAAGCAACGTTTCCATTATGGATGGTGAAATTTTACCAGGGAGAGTATCTCTCAACGTGAACCACAGAAAATAATATTTATAAATTGTGAAAGACCGTTAACATTTTGTACGCTGAATTAGTTTATTGCGAAGTGGTGGGGAGCGAGGAAAAACCGCTTACTTTTATGGTAAATCAGTTGAAAATAAATTATGAATATAAAGCTAACTCTGTATACGTTTATATGTGTATATGAAGTATCTATACATGTCAATCCGTACACACCTTCTAATACCTGATACTAATAGAACTATAACTCTATGTAAGACATATACATTGACGTCATTCGTTTTTGATAGCCGGTCATTATCGATAAACTACTCAATTATGCATGGATGTACGAATGTACATGACCACGAAGTTATTTATCTCGAGGTAAAATTTAGACGGAAAAATATCTACGATATATTTAGAAAAAAAAAACAACAAAAAACACATTCCTTGAAAAGTGAGAATTATTCACCACAGAGCAAGGAATACATAGAGATACCTTAACACGCAAAGTGAAGCAACCGTAATACGAGGGGCGAGCTAGGCGTGTCGCCAATTTAATCAAAACATCGAATATTTTGTTTGACCCTTTTATAAATGTTTCATAATTTGTTTACCGCGGTCAAAATCACGCGAAAAAAACGTGGACGGCAGGGAACTAGCGTGGTGCCAATGTGGATGTCACGTGACC
>JAHDVE020004383.1:0-31051 GCA_022606495.2 Halesus radiatus | reverse complement strand
TTATTATATTATTTTATTATTTTATTATTTTATTATTTTATTATTTTATTATTTTATTATTTTATTATTTTATTATTTTATTATTTTATTATTTTATTATTTTACTATTTTATTATTTTATTATTTTATTATTTATTATTTTATTATTTTATTATTTTATTATTTTATTATTTTATTATTTGACTATTTGACTATTTTACTATTTTATTATTTTATTACTTTTTATTTATTTATTTTATTGTATTCATTTCTCTATTTATATTGTATGTGTTTCATGTGATATGGCAGACTGGGTTTGCACTACCCACCCAGTCCTGCTGGATTAAAAAACTTAAATAAAATAAATAAATAAATTACAAATTTAGCATCAACGAAACTGCTGTTTAAAGCCAAGCTTTTTTGCTGCGCTAATGTAACAACTTTTTTAATGTTTTATTTTATACACGACGTATCTCGCTGTGTAAATGTTTGTGATTTTAATACAATGTCTAAACGCCCTTATTTTAAAAATGTGAAGTTTAAAAATAAATTGAATTGACTAAATCAAATATCGACCGACTGAGATTTGAATCGATACCAGGAGCGCATATCTGCGCCAAGGTATGTGTGTCAACTTCCGTTACTTGGCACCTGACAAAGTTACGGCTATAAGCTGTGAATTGTTAGCCCCCACCTCCTCGGCTGGCATAAACTCCTGGCATATTAAGGCGAGCAACAGATGGCGTTCACTTGACACTCATTTCTTTAAAAAAACTTACTTCATCGCGCCCTTTCCCAGAAGGGTTGGAGAGAGGATAGACAGCCACACAATCTGTCTTGACACATACTCCTTGCTTCATTCACATCCATGCATCATCTCATTCATACTGTTATTCTGATTATTCACAAGACCAGACTCAAGAATTTGATTCACTTAGTCTCTGTTGATCCATCTCTGTTTCTTAATATTTTTCGCAATGCTGCATTCTTTCGGGATCACCTCATTTATATAACACGGCATGGTATTATACATCAATGACGGTTATACATGGTTTTAAATGCATACGCCTCGGGGATCTCAATTCGACAATATTCGGTATACTTTGGTGTGTACATATTGCTATTAGATGGTTACATAATAATGTTACAGGGTTAGTGGTTTACATAATGGAGAAAAGATAGTACATAGCAACAATTTTAGAATTAGAAGCTATTATAAACATAACATAACATATGTAAGTACAATGTGGCCCAAGAAATTTACCGTATGACATAACGGCACAATCTTATAGGGATAAATAATAATAATAATAATAATTGGATGATTTTTATAGCGCCACTTTATTAACGACCCTCCTGTCCGGTCCTCCTGGAGTTTCCTGCATTCTCCCTTCTTCCAATATCCTCAAATTATTTCTATTTACATGATAAAAGAAACAGTCTTCCTTTTAAAGTTATTTCGTTCATTACGAACATGAAAAAATGTTGTCGTCTTGGACCCACTGGAACAATATTGCATAAAAAAAATTAAATATAGGTGTCCGCAATCTTATCTGTGATATGTTATCTGTGAAGTGTTTAATGTACAGTCTCTGGTCATATTATTCCGCCATCACCATATTTAAAGTAATTATTGAATAATATTCAAACAATGAAATGGAAAAACACGCATAGAAGAATAAAGGTGTAAATACTAGTGGGAAATGAACCTGCGTCTACCGTTTGCCGAGCAATCGTGTTTCAATTATTACTTATTACCACTGACGTCAGAATTAATAGACTTGCCCTAACTACGATTTTGACGGCTGGACTCAAAGATCACCTAACACGCATTTGGCACCAGCTTTCGTTCACTGCCGTCCACGTTTGTTTCGCGCGGTTTTAACTGCGGTAAGCAAATTACAAAACATTTATAATTCCTAGTCTTCCTTGATGTAACACTAATTTTAAGCAAAACTCCTTCATCTATCGGGAATCACACATTTTTAACACAGACTGTTCACAATTTGACATCTTTAACTCTGCACCACATTCCATAAAGTCACACCGGCGATCTATCGAGCCTTTATAACTTCAGATACCCACTTACCTCATATTGCTACTAGTCGACGGCCTCCATGGTCGAGGGGTAAGGCTCTCGACTACGAATCCAAAGGTCGCGGGTTCAAATCCCGGCGTGCGCAAATAAATTTTATTTTATTAATTTGTGCTGTTTTACGATTTGCACGTTCCAGAGTGAAAGATACTCTCGGTATCGCCCTAGTGAAAGACCACCATTTTGAATTAAAACGTTGCTTGAAATGGCTTCTAGCCGTGTTTGGTGACCAGATCCGAATAGCCAGGTATTTCCCCACCTTCCTCTTCCCTTCTCCATCCGCTCCCCAATACCTTCACCCTGACAATATTCCCCAATTAGGAATGCCATAGTCTCACTGGCTCCAGACGGTTGGGAGCAGTTGGGACTCTTGTGAGGTATTCATATAAAAAAAATATAAAAAAGTCTGTTTAATTTTTCCTTTATATATATAAATTGTTGTATTTATATTTTTTAGCTTCCCACGCCAACCGTACAGGAAAAAACACAGATGAGGATGCCCAGGGAAAACACAAGAAGAAGAAGGACGTTAAGAAATCCCCGATTAGAAAATTAATATTAGACTTCAAGAATGATTCCGACAGCGAAGATGACAGAAAAGGAAAGAAGAGAAAGAACGACTCTAATGATTCAGGCAATATATAAATATTTATTTTTTAAATCCATCCCCATAATAAGGAACCAACGAAAAATATTATTGCTTCGAAAATATATGTATATTCAAATGGATCAACAAATGCCGATACTGAATGTATTAGTTTTGTTATAAGTAGAATTTATAAATCATTATAAAAGTGAATAAAACACCATCTCATCAAAACGCCCTATTTGGTTGGTATCATTAGATTGACATCGCCCGACTGTTCGGGTGTAAAATATTTCTGTATAAATTCTTTCCGTGTGGCCGTGTGACATCACAAACCCGTTTTTAAAAAAAAAAATTATTTGACAGCTCACAAGAGTGCCACTATATGTATAGAGCACATACAGGGGAACTATGTCGCTGCCCGGTTGGGTATATATATATATAAAATAGTTTATATATATTATATATACGTAGATATACACTATTTTTCTTGTTCTCTTATTAATATAAATTCACACACATACATTTCAACTAGATTGACCCCCCCTTCTTTCCTTTCCACAGCACAAAACAAATTACATGTAACCTATAAACTTATATTTATTTCTTATTTTGTATAATTATCTTTTTAATTTTATTTTGACATCTTCGAAAATCACTAGATTCACTCATATTATAATACACAAGGGGAAACCTATAAATGGTCAAATTTACATCACTTATTTATTATACTTTTTACTTAAATTGGCGGCACGCCTATCTCGCCCCCCGCTTCTCTTATTTGGGTTTCTCCCCCCCCTTGCGTGTTAGGACATCTCAATGTATTATTTGCTCTGTGAGGTCACCTCTTCACCTATGCATGAAATATATAATTCCACCCTATTATTCTCGATCGTTTTGATCGATATCGTATTACAATTTTTTTTATGCAAATCAAATTTAATAATGTTGTTATTAAGTTCTGCAGGTATTTTTAGTTTTTATTATTGTGACAGCTGTTTCGGCTTTCAAGGCCTCGAACGCAGTTTGAAGGCAGTTTTAAAATGGCCTTCAACGCCGAAACAGCTGTTACAATAATAAAAAGTAAAAATGCTTGCAGAACTTAATAATAACATTATTAAATTTGATTTACATTAAATTTTTTTTTAAAAATCGAGTTCTACGGATTAAACACAAAAACAATTAATCATATTTCAATCTAAAAACTTTTAATAACATCTTCAATTAGTTAGAAAAGTCAATAGCTGTTCCATGTAAATAAAAATCGGATTGGTGCATCCGAGACACTATCTAGATTACAAATAAATTTGTGAAGATTCTTGCAGTCAATACAGAAATTTAACATGAATATATATGGAAATTAATTGAAGTTGATATGAACAGTGCTTAGATTGTAGTATGATTTCGATAAAGAATTACGGTGATTATAAGTATAATAAATAAGTGATATAAATTTGACCATTTACAGGTTTCCCCTTGTGTATTATATACTCGTATGAGTGAATCTAGTGATTTTCGAAGATGTCAAAATAAAATTAAAAAGATAATTATACAAAATAAGAAAGAAATATAAGTTTATAAGTTACATGCAATTTGTTTTGTGCTGTGGAAAGGGAGGGGCTAGAGGGGGGGGGTCAATCTAGTTGAAATTTATGTGTGTGAATTTATATTAATAAGAGAACAAGAAAAATATTGTATAAAGAAGAAATTTAACAGACTAGTCGTAATATGAGGTAAGAGGGTATCTGAAGTTTTAAAGGCTCGATAGATCGCCGGTGTGACTTTATGGAGTGTGGTGCAGAGTTAAAGACGACAAATTGTGACCAGTGCGTGGTAAAAATGTCAGGTGCCCGATAGATGAAGGAGTTTTTCTTAGAATCAGTGTTACATCGAGGAAGGCTAAGAATTATAAATATTTTGTAATTTGCTTACCGCAGTTAAAACCACGCGAAACAAACGAGGACGGCAGTGAACGAAAGCTGGTGCCAAAATGCGTGTTAGGTGACCTTTGAGTCCAGCCGTCAAAATCGTAGTTAGGGCAAGTCTATTAATTCTGACGTCAGTGGTAATAAGTAATAATTGAAACACGATTGCTCGGCAAACGGTAGACGCAGGTTCAAGTCCCACTAGTATTTACACCTTTATTCTTTTATGCCTGTTTTTCCATTTCATTGTTTGAATATTAATTTAAATGTGGGGATGGCGGAATAATATGATCAGGAACTGTACATCAAACACTCCACAGATAACATATCACAGATAAGGTTGCGGACACCTATATTTAATTTTTTTTTATGCAACATTGTTTCGGGGGGTCTAAGACGACAACATTTTTTCATGTTCGTAATGAACGAAATAACTTCAAAAGGAAGACTTTTTCTTTTATTACGTAAATAGAAATAATTTGAGAATATTTGAAGAAGGGAGAATGCAGGAAACTCCAGGAGGACCGGACAGGAGAGTCGTTAATAAAGTGATGGCCAAAGAAGCGAGTCTAGCAGTCCACGATGGAATGCTGAAAATTTTTTTTTTGTTTGACGTAATGCGGATTACAATTTTTTGGTTACGTTTATTTACAAAAACGTAACGACAAATTATTAAACATACTTTTCTCCACTTTAAAAATCATATTCGTATTTTAAATATTTTGTAAAACATACAATGGAACGGTCAGAAAAAAAGTAATATTTCTGATTGGATTTTGATAAATGCTAAGCCTATGTAAATTTATAAAATATTTAATAAATATTTTTCTCTGTAAAAACATTATGTTTATCGTATTGCGTAATAATACTATCATTATTTTGAATTAATGAATAATAACTCTCCGACGTCCCTCCCCCCGTTAATAGAGATTTTTTTCTCTGATTAGCAGTTTTCAATATCATAAATACGTGGAAATCAATAATTTGTTTGGTTGTGTGGCTTAATGTTTTGATCAATGATTATAAGTATCTTCTAATCTAATAGAGATTCCGTGTTTAATAATATTTCTATCAAATGATCCATTCGGATTTTTCGAATCGAACAGACAACATTACGAGTGTGGTCTCTCGAGGCTACCCATAATTATGTTATAAAGTGTAACATTGTGTGCTTGTTGGGTGGTAGTGCAAATCAGCAGTGGCAGTGTATTCTAGTGTGATTGAAGTGTGACTGACAATGGAAGCAGATAAGAAGAGTCAACTCTCAGCTCTCCTGGCCTGCCGGTCCCCTGCAGACCTGAGACGGCTTAGGGGGATGGAGTCTCCCTCTTTCTCCTTTGTTACCTCGGCTTGCAAGCACAACAGGTCTGACTTATTGGAGTTATTATTGATGAATGAACCGTCCTCCCCCTCTGATGGGGCAGTTGTTGTTGTTCCCCGCTGGTGTTCAGTGGAGCAGAAAGATGAAGGACACGATGCCGTGTATTTCGCCATTCGCTCCAGCAATGTGGAGCTCCTTCGCATTCTCATCGGGTCAGTAACCCCTGAACTCTCGGAGCGACTCGTCTCTGAGTCTTACGGGGAATTACTCTTAAACAATGTCCCGCTATCAGAGGAAATGCATCTGTTTGTCCAATACACGTTGCTCGATCTACGCTTCTCCTCTAAAGGCGGTGGGGTGTTTCCGGCCATTACCTCCGCTAATATTCAAGAACGCATCCAACTGCTTGTGGAAAATGTTGCGCAAATGAATACCTATAAATACATTGATAGTCACTTTTTGTATACGGCCAAGTTCATAGTTCAGAATATCCACATATTGAAACAACAATTGAAGTCGACGTACAATATTTTGCCCTGGGAAGAAATGGAATTCTGTTTGGTGAGCTTTGTGTCCGCCCACATTTGGCAACAAGAAATGAATATTTTTTATCTGTCCGTACTGAAGAAAGATAGGTTACTGAAGGAATTGGACAAGTTTACCTCTGACCTGCAAGAGTTGGAGAAAGACATTGGGTCTACAGATGTGCAGATTCTTCGGAAACCTGTGAAATTAAGCCACGAGAATGTTGCCGCTATCATCAGCAGTAGATACCCAGACTTATACGCTGATTATAAGGAGGTGAGAGACGTTTCCTCGCTCCACATCATAAAGACATACCTAAGTGCGGCCTTGCTTGCAGACTCTGCTACTAGACTCGGCCAGTTGACTATCAAGAGAGCCCTCCAAGTTACAGGAGAGCATCTGAAAAACACATTAGACAGTCCCAAGCTCTCTCCAGACGTGAGTGATCTTCTCCTTCTCTCTGCACCCAAAGAAACAAGAAAAGTCCTGCTCGACTTGCGCAATTCTCTATCTCATCCACATCTAGAGTTAGAAGACTCCGTGTTATATTCAAATGTTCAAAATGACATGAAAAAGATTGCATCTGTTATAACTGATATGACATACTTCAATAAAATTGGCAAAATACAACGTATGTTGACCAAATTCATCGAGAGTGATAGTGTGGATGAAATAATTGAAATTGCAAGTGTCTTTCGAAATTTTTGCTTTGAGGATGTCCAAGAAATTGACACAGGTATAACACACCACCAAAAGATTTTAGATCTTTTTAGAAATATAGAAAATCAAACACAATATGAGAAGAAAATTATTTCCGAAATAAAAGAAGTCCTCGACAAAACTAAAGTAAAACGTCATTTTACTTCCTCAGACTATTCCTGTTTGAAAGCAATAGTTTATCTTTCTACGTCTATTATCGGTCAGAGTAAGACGAATGTCAGTAAAATGATAATGATGGCGAAATTTTCGGCTAGAAGATACATTCAAAATTTTCCATCTCCTAATAACATTCACTTGGATATTGAAAGGCGCAATTTGCTGGATAGACTATTATCAAAATTTTGTGAGAGTGTATCCACGAGAATTACACCAGAGATTGTTGTTGAAATACATTTTCTGGTAGCTAGAATTTATACGGGCTCAATCTATAGTGGTAATATTAATTTTATTAACGAGTATAGTAGACAATTATTATTAGATAATGCCGATAAAAATGACAACGTGGAGGTAAAATACAAAGAGAAACGAGCTAAAAACAGCAGCGGGACAATTGATAAGCAGCTCACTCTGCAATTAACTGAACTGAAGAATACCTTAGGAGCAGACAAAATATTTGGTCAACTATGTGAGAATCTTTCATTCGTCTATGAAAATCTGACTACAAATAGATTTATAGTAGAAGTCCTAGTCCTAGATATATTGTCCATATTAGATAGCTCCAAGCGTGTGCTCAACAACATGCTGTATCTAGATGGGGAAATACCTTTGTTGAGCGGCAAATGCTTGCGCAACCACTTAGCTCACGGAAACGCTTTAGTAGACATTCTGCCAATTGATGCTTGGTCTGCTGTATTCCTAAATGCTGTAAAACTTACTGAAAGCAAAAGCCTTTCACCGAACTGTAAAATAGGGAATGTTTTAAAACACGATATCAAACAATTAAAACGTAAATATGAGCGGGGTTTATCTATTCTTGACAAACAGGAGGAAATGTGGAAGTCTCTGCTTGACGGGAACTTCGAGAATTTCACATCAGGAATCACAGAGGGAACTGATATATTTTCAAGAAAGATAGATTTATCATCTACACTACACTATGCTGCGCGTGGACCTAATATTGAAACCTTAAAATTTTTGACAAAACAGAAAATGATGAGCACCGACGTGAGAGATATTGATGGTCAAACAGCATTGCACATAGCAGCAGCCTACGGAAGAGATGTCACTGTGAAATTCTTAGTGACTGAAATGGGAAATGCAATTAATAGCGTTGATAATGCTGGAAAGACACCGTTACATCTGGCATCTCAAAATGGCCACAAAAAAACTGTTGTGACATTACTTTCACTGGGAGCCAACACAACGATCAATCGAGGCCAGTCTCCTTTGTATTCTGCCGTGATGTACAATTACTTAGATGTGGTCAAAATTCTCTTAGAGAAAGAGGCTGGTGACGATGAAAATACTTTCCCGGGGGGGTTTACTTGTCTTCACTTAGCCGCGGATTTCGGTCACGTAGAAATGGTACAGTATTTGCTACTGAATGAAGCTAGTGTTAATGCTAGGACTGATCAAGGTGCCATTCCATTGCATCTGGCAGCATTAAATGGTCATCTGGAGGTTGTCTATACTTTGTTAGAAAAGGGAGCTCATGTGAACATCAAAGATGTCTGGGGCCGGACCCCATTACATTTTGCAGTGGAAAACAATCATGAAGAGATCGTCAAGATTCTATTGGATAAGGGTGCTTTTGTTAATAACGGAGACGTGACATACAATAACACCCCTTTCCACATAGCTATATCCAATGGCAATGCAATCATCATAGGTTTACTATTAAAACACAATGCCAATGTTAATTCTATAAGAAATGAAGGCCTTACCCCGCTTCTCATTGCAGCTCAGAGTGGAAATGCGGATATAGTCGATCTCCTGTTACAAAAAGGCGCTCTGATGGATAAAGATATCAACGGCTTAAGCGCATTACACAGTGCAGCCAAGTTCGGCCATACTTCCGTTGTAGAGACTTTAATTCAAAGGTGTATTGACATCAATACCCAAACTCTACAACAAGCGACGCCATTGCACCTGGCTGCACGAGCAGGTCACGAAAGAGTGGTAAATATTTTGCTATCTGCGGGAGCTAATGTACATTCTGTAGACGATGAAGGTTGTACAGCTTTGCATCGCAGTGCTGGAAATGGTCACGAAGTGATTTCAAATGCTTTGATTAAAAAGGGGGCTAAATTAAACTGTAAAGACAATAGTAGCATGACACCATTGCATACAGCCGCTACTCAACCAGACAATGAGAAAACTATTCAAGTGTTACTTAAATACGGAGCCGATGTAAACGATATAGCAGAAGGTTGCAGAACAGCGTTACATTTTGCGGCGTTTGCTGGAGATGGTTCAATGTTAGAAGCATTGCTCCAGGGAATGGCTGATGTTGATGCCGAGTTCGAAGGCGGCATCACCGCCTTGCAACTGGCTGTCATTATGGATCGCAAGGCCGCGGTTGAAATCTTGTTAAAGTACGCAGCCGATGTTAACCACTTGGATAATAAGGATTCTTCAGCATTATGCCACGCAGTACGGCAAAACAATAAAGACCTGTTGGATATCTTGATTGCTAAAGGAGCAGATGTTAATGTAGGCGGAGGTCAGCCACTATTTTCCGCAATTACTGCAGGCCATAGAGTTGTTGTCGAAACATTGTTGAAAAATAAAAGAATTGACATCAATATTAAAAATCAAGACGGATTAAATCTTTTATATATGGCTGCAGTAAGCGGTGATGGGTTAATAGCCAGGAACCTGATAAAGAGAGGCATTAGAGTTGCTGATTGCATACAAGACCCTTCGCCCTTATGCATTGCAATAAAGTACGGACATACAGAGTTTGTCGAAGTTTTGCTCGAAAACGGAGCCGACATCAATCCCACAGATTCTAACTTCTCTCCGCTTTATCACGCAGTCCGCATGAACAAGCCAGACATTTTGGAAAGGTTACTCCACTGGAGAGCAAATCCTAATATCAGAGATTCAAATAATAAAACGCCGTTAGAGCTGGCAGTTGCTAATGCTCAAATGTCAAATACCATAATTCTGTTACAACAAGCTGGTATTAGGATTAACGAAAGAGGCAACGACAACTGGACATTACTGCACATTGCGGCTAAAGCGGGTAATCTCGAAGTAACACAACTCTTGGTGGACCGAGGAGCTGACATTAATGCTATAAACATTAATGGTTCTAAGCCAATCCACATAGCCGCTATGGGGGGCCACCACAACATTTTGGCTTTCTTTTTGGAGCTTGGAATGTGTATTGATGATCGGGAATCCGCTGGCTGGAGCCTGATGCATTGCGCCGCCGTAGGGGGGCACCTATCCGGCGCTCAATACTTGATAGACAAACATATTGATATTCATTCTACTGATTTAAATGGCTTCGAGCCTATTCATTATTCTTCCCATATGGGACACACAAATATGACCAAGTTCTTGTTACAAAGCGGTGCAGCTTATGATGCAACGGAGAATTTTGGTAGAACTTCATCAGATTTGACTAAAAGTCGAGATATTAAAGAAGTGATAGAATCAATTGAAAAAATATTTAAGGCTGTCGAAATAAATGATGCTTTGATGGTAGGCAGTTTGGTTAAAGAATTGACACAATATGTAAATGTACAGAGTTCTGACAATGCTACACTTTTACATATCGCCTCTCGGAGAGGCTTTCAAGAAATATGCGACATTTTACTAAAGAGTAAAGCCAATCCCAATGCTCTTGGAAAGGGTGGCATTGCACCTCTTCATTACGCATCCGAATACTCTTATCCGGGAATAGTCGAATCGTTGTTGAAAAACGGCGCAACACACAACCTCAAGGATGACAATACAAAAACTCCATTGGATTTTGCTAAACATAAAAGCATTAAATATTTATTACAAATGGTAGCACTCTGTTTCAAGAAAGTACGATTACGTGATGTTACGGTAATTAAAGACATAACCAAATTAAGGGACGTAGAACTCATGAAAGCGGTGATGAAGGCTCGCGACACCGATGGCAACACGCTTGTTGTTGTTGCTATGAAAAATGGTTTCCCCGCCATAGACGAGTTAAAGCATGTTTCACTGGCCAATGCTACTTACAATCTATGTAGGGTGGAATTAATGATAATAAATGAAAGTTTTGCAGAAGCCCTTGATTTTTTAAAACAACTGCTTAATGAGAGAATCGAAATGTTGGGAGAGGATAATCCAGGAACCCTAGACATTCAATACAAAATAACGCAAGTATTAAGCGGACAGTGCAAATATTTAGAATCCATGCCCATGTTTGAAGACATTTATAAGAAGAGAGTGGATTCATTGGGTATTCACCACCCAGACACCTTGAAGACCAGGAGTAGCATGGCTACATTAATTCTCCGACTAGGAATGAACAAAGAGGCATGGGAGATTTTCCAGGAAGTTATTCCTAGGCAACAGGAAGCGCTGGGTGAGGAGGATGAGCAACTAATGAAATCGAAAGCCAACGCAGGGATTGCGCTTCTATCCCTGGGGAAGTACGAAGAAGCCTTGCACTTGAACAAGCAAGTGTACAAAAGACATAAAAAAGTTTTAGGCACCCTTCACCCTGACACTTTGCGCCTAAAAAATAATATTGCCACTGTGTTGAATGCTCAAGGAAAGCACCACGAAGCCCTAGCTCTATTTGAAACCGTTTACAAATATAGAAAAATTATTCTAGGACAGAATCACTCCGAAACTCTCAAAACCAGGCGCAATATGGGAAGTGTTCTTAAAAGCCAACATAAACTTGATGAAGCTTTGCAAATCTATCAGGAAACATTAGCTATTCAGAAGAATGTGTTGGGGCTTAATCATGTAGATACTGTTCGCACTCAGAGTCTTATAACTCATCTATATCTCCGTCAGAATAATTTGCACGATGCTCTTAAAGTTCATAAGGCAGAGTTTCATGTAAGGAGTGCTAACTTGGGCCTCAACCACCCAAATTTAAAACAGCTTGATGAATTTCTGGATAATGTTGACAAACACTTTAAACTAGTAAACGATGAGGACGTTGGTTACATTCCTACTTGTGATTTTAATTTACTAAAGGCAGCCAGTGAAGGGGATAGGGGCGAGGTTTGTAGGTTAATAGAGAATGGATCGGACGTGAACACATCGGATGGCGAAGGTAGAACAGCGCTGCACTTTGCCGCCACGATAGAGGTTATGAAGGTGCTGCTGGACAACGGAGCTGATCCTACTGCCGTGTCGCAGAAGGGTAACACCCCCCTGCATCTCGCCACGTCCAGAACTTGCGAACAAATGATCCGCCTCTTGTTCCAGGAAGTAAAGAAAACAAAACGAGGAGCTTACTATAAGTTTATCGACGCCAAAACTGTAGTGGGAGGTTCCACAGCTCTACACGTTGCCGCTGAGAAGGGGGTCACCGACATCGTGAGTTGTCTGTTGGCGCACGGTGCGTGCTACAACAGTCCAAACAGAAGCGGTCATCGCAGTCCTCTACAATGTTCGCGCAGTGCCTCTGTCACACGACTGCTGCTATTAGCCGAGGAAGTGTTTGAGATGGCGATGCGGGGCGGCACTGTGCTTCCTCGGGGAGACGAGAGACATTTGATGGCGGTGGTGAACTCGAGAGATACAGAACACAGGACTCCCATTCGACTGGCCTTGGTTCATGGCCACAAAACCACTGCCAGACTTCTTGTTGGCCTTTTAAAAGCACTCGATTAATCTACAGCAAGGCTGGGCAAACAACTACGGCTCGTAGTGTATTACCAAAATATTTTGAATGCGTAGTGGATATTGTTTTACCGCAGCTCGTTGCATTCTTACAGAGATCGCATTCAAGGGTTAAAAGATGGTACCGACCAAGAGACAAACCCCAATCGGCAATGGAACATTTTAGTTTGCGTCAGGGTGTCAGGTTGTCACTATCATCCCTGATACAAGCTGCCTGGGAATACTTAGTTTAGAAACGGTATGATGTAAAGATTTATATCATTATTATGAAACATAAAATACAATAAATCGTTTGTACAAATTGTCGAGTCACACAATTTGTTAAAAAAAATTGCTTAAATTTCTATATTCACTTGTGAATTTTCTACCTGGGCTCACTTATCTTTAATTTATATTAATACATTAGACAGTACCATTTTACATATGTTTTAATAGCACAATAAAAGTGATTTGTATAGTGTTTTATAATGTGGAGTGTCAGGTAGATTTGAGAAAATGATGCTGTGAATGGAGTGTTATATGTGTCGTAACCACCTCACTAGGAGAACCTGTAATAAGGTGTTCACGTGGACGTGTTAAACGTGGTACAAGTATCGATGTGTATTGGTTAGATTTATTTTAATATTTTAGTTTTCCTTTTTATATGTGAATTAAGTATAGAATTTGAAGAGAAATCCTTTTTTTTTGCTTAGAGTAATCAAAAATCTAAATATAAATCCTTGTAATTTCACTTTTTTCTTGTGTTCGGTATATGAAAATAAGTTAGTCATGTGCCTTTCTAAATAGGTATTAATTGACAAAGAAACTATACGGTTTATGTATTATAAAATAATAAAATAAAATTTTGTACCTAAGTATATACTTACTCTTATTATGATGTAAACAATCTTGTAATCATGTATCATGTAATTTGTCTTATGGTATACATGGCACCATCATGCTTGACTGATCTCTGCGTGAGGGACAATCTTACTCAGAGGCAACTCACGATCAGGTCGGCCAAGTCTGATGCGTCGATCAGACTGGTTGAACCCTCTCGCACAGATGCTGTTAAATTTGGGGGCAGAACTTTCAATAAACCAGGAACACTTTCTTGAAATGACCTTCCATTTAGTTTGAGGTCTGAAAGCAATTTCGAAACCTTTTAGAAAGTCTAAAAACATATCTATTTAAAATTAGCTACAAACTTTGACAAGATGTAAAGCGTCCCTGAGGTGATTTTAGTCACTAAACGGCGCTCAGAAAAGTTAACCATTTATTATTATCATGAAATAATGTTGTTAATTACTTATAATAAACATGTTCATTTATTAAAAATCTTTATATTTTCCCTTTTTCATTTTCCTCTGTCGTTTTTCTTTTAACACAACATTTGGACAAAAAAACTTCATATACTATAGTACTAAACTCTACAATAAAATCCCACTATCCTTTAAAAATCACAACACCCATAATAAATTTAAAAATCAAATAAAATACTGGATACGTTACACAGGGAGAACTGAAATAGAAAATATATTACCACCAAATACAGACTACCACCGAAACCACTCACCTGCACTTATGGTAAAACACCCCACCTTAGAATTATTTCATTTTTTTCATCAATTTAATATAATGTAATTTAATATTTTGTAAATGAAATCCTCAGCACGGAAATCCCAGTGAGGATATCATTATTTATTATTTTGTTTTAAAAAAGATAATAAAACATTATTATTATAATTTCTTCAATAATTTCTTCAAACGATTGGTAACTTTATTAAATAATTAAAAATGTTCTTTGTTTACACCACTTTATCACACATTTATATCACATTTATAAAAATAAATAAATATCTCTACATCAACAAAAAATAATTAAAGTAGGTAACTATGGTAATTAATCAAAAATACTTACCTGCTCTAATTAATTTTTGTTTATATTTATAACTAACTAACTAACTAACCATCACGCCGTTTCCCCGCAGGGGTAGGCAGAGAGGATGGACCGCCAAACAACTCGATCTTGGCATACACTTCTTGCTTCATTCACATTCATACATCGTCTCATACATTCTCTTCTATTATTATGACTTCTGACATGGCCTGCCTCAAGTATTTGATTCTTGATCGTGCCATGTCTTGCTCGGGCGTCCCCTGCTTCTTTGTCCATTCACATTCGTGTCATGTATTTTCCTAACACTCCTTTCTTCGTTCATTCGCTCTACATGCCCAAACCATCTAAGCGTCCCTTTCTTAATCTTTCTCACTACGCTTACATCAGCCTTGCATTCTTTACGAATCTCAACATTCTTCACTCGATCATACATGGTTTTACCACACATTCGTCTCAGAGATCTCATTTCTACAGCATTCAGTCTACTTTCATCCTTCCTCTGCCAGTTCCATGCCTCACTGCCATACATCAAGGTTGGTATCAGCACTCCATTGTGGACTGCTCGCTTCGCTTCCATGGACAACTTTTTGTTTGCGCCAACCGCGTTCAGTCCTCCGTTAATGGAGTTTCCTGCATTCACTCTTCTTTCAATATCCCTATCAGTCTTTCCATCTCTCGTAAACATATTTCCCAAATACACAAACTCATCGACCTGCTCCAAGTATTCATCATTCACAACTATATTGCACACTGTTTTCGTACTCTCTCTTGACCATGACTTTAGACTTACTTACATTCATTATTAGCCTATTCTTCATACATACTTCGTTCATCCTAGATACGAGGGACTGTAGATCTTCCATACTGTTAGCAATCAGCACCGCATAATCAGCATACAACAGACAACATACTTGCAGACTACTCATTTCGCGCCCAGGCCCACCTCTTTCAATTCTTGCATACAATTATCCATGTATAGATTGAATAACCACGGTGACATTACGCAGCCTTGCTTAACACCTTTTGTTTATATTTATAATTTGTATAAATATGTTTTAGTATTCATGTATTCCTGAGGATGACAGCATTGCTGTCGAAACATGTAGAAATATTTATTTATTTTTATAAGAGTGGTGTGAACATTTTTAATTATTTAATTAATAATGACGCCACAAAGTTACAAATCGTTTGAAGTAATTAAAAAAAGGATATTAATTTTAGCGTTTAGTAAGTTAAAATGTTAAATCTGTTTATATTCATTTTTCGATGCAACTGTATGTTATTTTGCATGATTAAACACGATTCAATTGAAATTATTAAATCAAAACAATCTAAAATATTAACATTCAATGTGTCTCCCCCTCCCTCGGCGGGCCGCGGTAAAATTATCAAACTTTGACCGGTCCGCGGTGACATTAAGGTTGGCGACCACTGCTCTAAAACACCCAAAGGTGATATAGGCCTTGAGGGAAATTATTTCCCATTAGTGTTTAAATAATAACAACTATTCAGAATTTGCAAATCATATTTTAGAAACCAATCATTCGTTCGATATAAATAAAGGTTTAAAAAATTTACACACAATTACAACCGGTTTACAATTGGATAGATTTGAAATTTTAGAAATAAGAAAAAGTATTAATAGCTAATTAAATTAAATAAATAATCAAATATTTTTTTCAAAACAGATATCACTTAAATTTATTTCAATTTTAGTTTTAATAATAAAAATAATTTCTTTTTAATTTCTAATATAAATTTGTTATTCAATGTTTCATAATATATTTTTTTATTAATATTTTTGATTAACTACTTTAATTAATTTTTGTTTATGTTCATAATTTGTCTATTCTTAAATTATTGTTCTAATTTTTAATCATTTGTTTATACTTGAAATTATTTTTTAGTATTCATATATTCCTGAGGATGACAGCTTTGCTGTCGAAACATGTAGAAATATTTATATATTTTAATAAAAGTGGTGTATATAAAGTATATTTATAATTATTTAATTAATAATGACGCCACAAAGTTACAAATCGTTTGAATAAATCAAAAAAGGAAATTAATTTTTGATGATATTGACAGTTCTTAGAAGTCGATGTATGATACCGATAAAAAATACGGGATATATTGGGGTAGCCGTAGCTCAGTTGGCATAGAGCGCAGGTCCCGGATAGACCACGAGGTCCTAGGTTCGAATCCCAGCTGCTAATGAAGAAGGAAACAGAGGCCGGCAAATCGTTTCACAAGCGATGTACTGGACAAATGTGGTTCTGGACACCTGTCTGCACAAAACTGTAAATGTAGGGCGCTGGTTCCAAATACGTTCAGTCTCTTCTAAGGATGTCTTATAGGGGTGTCTCTCTTCTGGTCTCTGTGCTAAAGTGAGAGCAATGTACGAGGTTGTTATCTGCCTGATGCTGGTCCTGGCGAGCCCGAGCAGGGCGGGCTACTCCTGACTAGGTAAGTCCCAGGATCCCTCAGGCAGAGTCCAGAGGCTTGGCGAAACAGCAGATGTGGAAGGTTTCAGGGAAGGCGAAGGCAAGAGAAGTAAAACACTTATTCGGCTCTTGAATGACAACTTAGTCTCCGTACTAGTTGTTTCAGTATTTATTTAAAAAAACAACTAGTAGGTACAACATCTGTTCCACGTTTAGGGGTAATTATTATTAATGGGGGCAATCATTATCGGGAAAGAAAGGCCCGCAAATATAACCAACAAAACAATAACACAGATGAATCCATTAAAACAAATTATAAATCTCGCATTTGTACAGTAATAAATTCCTTTATCAAGGATATATCATTTTATGAACATTTAGAAACCCATAAAAAATGGAAAATAAATTACTCGATTAAATTAATGCGAACCTTTCATGTTAACAGTGATGAATTTAAAAAATATGTGTATCTTAGAAATGCACAGAAACCTATAAAAATATCAATAACAAAGATATAACATAAATGAACCGATTAAACTAATGCGAATTTCGCACGTGAACAGTGATAACACTTCTTATCAAGGCAGGGTAATCGTTTCACCTCAGTGGTATTAACATCTTAAAATTTGGAATGAATATGCGTCTGTTACAGGCGATTTGTTAAATTCAAGAACGCGCCGTAGAAACGATTCGTTATCAGGTGGTAAATGTCAACTATGTGCAAATGTTGGGCGCGCGTTTGGCGTGTTTCCGACTATGCACCGGTGCTAAATGGGTCAATAACACTAGTTCTTTGGAACATCTTCCATTGAAATACCGGTAGAACAAGGAAAGCATTCCCACCTGATACATGTGCTCTAATGACTGCAATTCGTTTGTTAAGATAGGGGAATCTATGAAATGGACCGACCGTTTTTGCACAGATTCGAGGGTTTTTTCGGGTATTTGAAGGCTCCAGAGCAGAGGTAGCTACCAAATTCAGCAGTGGTGTACACTTACAAATTGTACAGGGTTAGCAGTTGTATACCATTAAAGTATGTGCTGACCCCGCACAGCACGCCCAGCATCTGAGAGACTAACTTGACTACTGATGGAGCCTCCGTACCTAAGCTGGTCACTTAAAGTCATACTGAACATATCAATGGAAGGCTTGTTGGGAAGATTACTTAATTTAGTCATTTTAATTCCTTTTAGACGTAATCAGACATAATTGGGTCTTAGAAACATTAATTTCCTCGAGGTTAATCTTATCCCAATAGGAAACCCTCTCAAGGTAACCGTTCGTTCTCTTCTTCAAAGCCCTCCGAGCCGTCGGAGTTTGTGTCCCCTTCGGGGGCTTGTCAAACAAAAAACGATCATGGACTGTACAAAACAAAGGGTCATTGATGTGCAACAAAAACAAAGTAGGAAGCAGAACCGATCCCTCTGGGACGCCAGCATTTATTGACTGTAAGAAAGGTGTGAAATCTTTGGGGGCTTGTCAAACAAAAAACGATCATGGACTGTACAAAACAAAGGGTCATTGATGTGCAACAAAAACAAAGTAGAAAGCAGAACCGATCCCTATGGGACGCCAGCATTTATTGACTGTAAGAAAGGTGTGAAATCGTCGATAACCGGCTAAATCGACCTCTTCCTTAAACATTTGACAATCTACTTATACCAGGATACGGATCAGTAAGAATGCAATTTGTTTACAAATCCTCGGTGCCAAACCCGGTCAAAAGCCTTGGAAATATCCAGTACAACCGTTTGGGTCTCACCGAAACGTTCTAGGCACCGCCCCCAAACATGCTTCACATACGCGAGAAGATCACCGCACGAGCGGTTAGGTCGGAATCCGTATTTATTTATTTATTTAAGTTTTTAATCCGGCAGGACTGGGTGGGTAGTGCAAACCCAGTCTGCCATATCACATGAAATATATACAATATAAATAGAGAAATAAATACAATAAAATAAAAATTAAAAAAATAATAATGATAAAATAAAATAAATAAAAAATATAATAATAATAAAAATTAAAAGGGTTAAATAATAATATAAAAATACCTGAGAAGAAAATGTGAAGAAATTTTTTTTTTATAAAAATAAAATAAGAAAAATAATTACTAAAAGATAATTACATCAAAATAAAATGAAAAACTTGATAGATAATAGTAACATAGAATAAATTAAATTAATTTAATTTAATAGATCGTCTTCAGGGTAGCAGTTGCATCATCTGCATCCATCGCTCATTGAGTGGAGAGCTGAGCCACGCGGATGCAGCCACGACAATGGCGTTGGTTGACTTCCGTGTCCTGCCCCAGAAGCTGGCTAGTCGGTGGCGAAGTAAGGCGCCATAAAGCGTAAGAAGCAAGAAGAATTCAGCTAATATCTGGGACACGGAATACACTACAATCACTTTATCTCTTCAGCGTTAGTAACTTATGACTTGTAAGAGTACCTATGCTCTTTCTACCCCTTCCCTTACTTTTTCCGGGTGCTCTCCCTCTGCCAATACCCCATGCTCGTGAACCTAAGTACGGCCATTAATTAATTTTATGACTTTAATTATTATTGCCTTTGGTTTCATAAATTCCCCAACAAGTTCATTGTATTACGGGGCGAGGAATTTAATAGTCTCGATCGTAAATATTGCGAGGAATTACCTGAAAAATTTCCGGCCCATTATATTCAACCATAAGTTAGGACCAACATTAGAAGCATTTTATTAAACAAACCAAATGGCTAACGGCCTAATAGAAAGGAAAGTTCTACCAGTTAATGTAATATCATCACAAAGGAATGGAGAAGGAAGAAACAAAGAGTAAAAGACACAAGGGAAGAAGTTAAAAGTAAGAAGAAGGATAATTGAATACCTCCCCGGAAGGAGGGACCATATTTTACATTTCGTCAAAAACTGTTTTTTTTGTGGAATAATGATCTTTATAGCATTACGTGTATACTGAACATTTTCTATTTTACGTATTGTATTCAATTCCATCTCATCCGACATTTATTTTTTTACAATAAAAAACCCATAAATTTGTTGTAGACCACTTTTATTTTATTAACACTCTACCGGTTTCGGAAGCACCCTTCCTTCGTCAGGAGAATATTATAACTAACTTATGATATAGAATATTGACAAGACATATACATTTTAGGTGTTGGAGTGGGGGTAAGCAAATGGGTAGGGGTAAATGCGGGATATCCGGGAAGAACAGAGCGGTTTATTGGAAAAATATTAAGAATGGGATTAAAAGATTAGTTAATTTGGGTATTCAAAATACTAGCATTATTATTCAAGGATTTTCTAATTTCGAGTGCTTCTAAGTTATCCAATTTTTGCTTTTATTGTTATAGTGAAGAATTTTAACCCCTTTGTCCTTGTTAAATGTGTGATCTTTGGAAATTAGATGATTGGCAAATTCTGAAAAGTCAATATTATTTAAACATCTTAAATGTTCTGTGACTCTAATATTTATATTTCTAGTTGTTTTACCTATGTAAAACGATGGTCAATCATTACAACATAGTTGGTAAATGCCTGAGTGGCTTAATTTATGTTCTCTATCTTTGTTGTTTTTTGGTAATTTACCTAATTATTATTTTTTTTATATCATCTGCAACTTTTGCGGCACTTACGATGTTGCCATTGAGAAGAAAACATTTACCACATCGAATTTATTCGAAAATAATTACTGGGTAGGTACTGAGTACTTTTGGCTAAATGATTAGGTTCTACCGATACGATATCATGACTTGATTCTTTTCAATATATATGAAATACATTGGAGCCACTAAAATCGCTGGTTTTTTGATAAATATTTATTTTAAATCGGGCCATTTTTTTTAAATCGACCAAATAGACAGAATCCGAAGAGCGTTTAGATCTGTTTCGAGATTGACATAATATATTTATTTTTTTGTTGCTTCTAAATGGATTGCATATAAAATTACGGATTCATGGATTTTTGCCAGGAGCACAGCAAATCTAAGAGTAAGATATTTTATAAATAATTGTATGACAAGATTTTTCTCTTCTCAGTGTCATGCACTTATTCTTCTTCTTCGTATGGTGGTGGAGAGTCTGTGAAAGTCATAGTGAGATGCTGAGCATGGTGAGTGTTGACATTCTAAGCACATCCAGCCGTTTTTTTTTTTTATTCATTTGGGCAAAATCGGATTTTGGCGGGCTATGACGTCACAGAAATTTTATTTGAAAATTCTGTTTGAAAACTGAAGATACTGAGAGTACAGAGCCGCTCAGTCGCAGGGAGCGGGGGGAAGTGTGTGAAGCATAAGAACAATGTTGCGGAGCCTGTGAGACTCCACGTCCATACTTAAAGGTTAACAGATCATTCATTTCATTGGCTTATAGAAATTGCATACAAAAAGTTTCTACAAAATCGGTGTAAAAGGCCAGTAAAAATAATAATAAAATTATATTTATTTAATCAATTTCACTACAAGTAAGGACAAATTTACCTTTCTTCGGGTATACAGACACGCACACAGCACACTTCTGTCAGTTTGCCTTTTCAGTGTATACGGTCCAACTTGTACTACCTTCACATTAGAGAAGAGAAATGGGTACAGAAGTAGAACGAACATTCTTTCAGAGCACCCTATACAGTTTCCTCGTGAAATACGTTATCATTTTCCGAACGTATTACGTTAATATCATGTAATAACGTAACATTACATGCCATATTATATTAAAACATTAAATTTTGTAGCGCATTGATCGCCAACCCGTTGCTTTTTTACTTGC
This sequence comes from Halesus radiatus, assembly GCA_022606495.2. Lineage (NCBI taxonomy): Eukaryota > Metazoa > Arthropoda > Insecta > Trichoptera > Limnephilidae > Halesus > Halesus radiatus. Next base: position 9,028 of record JAHDVE020004383.1, on the reverse strand, counting down.
TTACATTTTTAAAACTATCCTATAATGTGGTAGATACTCTCAGTATCGCCCTGGTGAAAGACTGCCATTCAGACTGCTTTAGCCATATTTTGGTGACCAGATCTGAATAACCGGGTACTTCCCAACCTTCCTATTTTCACCTCTTTCCCCTCTCTACCCCTTCCTCCTCTCAACATATCCTATATATTTTTTTCAAAATTACTTGTTTTATCGAAAGTGTTATGCGATTCATGAGATTTCTGAGGCGTGTGTGTGGTAAAACTATTTATGACCTCATGAAAAATGTTGATATCCGCAAATAATGAAAGACTGATGTACGCATAATGAATGACGAATATATGACTCGAATATGAATGGAAGAAGAAGCCGGGGACGGCCAAGGAAGACATGGCACGATCAAGTGAACCAAATACTCGAGTCAAGAGTATTGAATGAATGAGAGTATGTTTGAGACGATGCGTGAATGTGAATGAAGCAATGAGTGTGTGCCAAGACCGAGTTGTTTGGCGGTCCGTTCTCTCTGCCTACCCCTGTGGAGAAACGGCGTGATAGTTAGTTTCTGATAATAATTATAATAAATTACATTCTTTAAAAAAAAGAAGACTCCCTTTTTTATACGAGTAACCTAACGATATTTGCATTCCCCTTCTCATAATAAGTGGAAAAGGTGCTTATGGAATGATGGAGGACTTTGCAAGCAGCGAATTTAACCCGCGACACTTGAGTGGGAGCCCGACGCATTAGATTTTTCTTAGGTAGGTTATATAACTAAAAAATAATGGAATGTCGAAAAAAGTTATTTACCTGTTTTACACAATCATGTGCTCATAGAATCGCTTCCAGATGTTACTGCGCTGTACCTCCGAACACCACGTATATCACAAAACCTCTTTATTTAATCACTGTAACAACATTGCGCCAAATCTGTATTTACTACTACACCTCTTCCAACACAAACTTCACATTCCAATTCAACTTCAAAACATATTAAAAACCAGGTCGTCAACAAATAAAACACTGAATATCCCAATAACACACGCCTCACACGGGCAAAGACACTATTATTACTATGCATTCAAACTTTATAATTGCATTCCCACAACTCTAAAAGACCTACTAACTATGAATACAACATCTAAAATTAATTTAAAATTAAATATCAGAGCTTGGATCACTTTTTATTTTATTTTATTTTTTTATTCATTAATTCATTTTTTGATATATACATTCACACAAACAAGGTACAATGATTATAAACATGTTTTTTTTAAACTTTAAATTATTCAATAAATACATCTGAACAACCTATGAGTAATGTATATAAAACAAAAAATCCCACATAGGCAAGGCTAGTGAGTGTGTATACCTGGTATCAGTTAGTTGCAGTATATTAGTTTAATGGATGTTGAAGGTAAGTTAAATAAAAGATTTTTAGTTAGATAAGAAAACAAATCGAAAAACACAGAAAGAAAAGTGTGTAAAATATACAGTTATAGAAGGAAAATTTTGATATCCTTGGTTTTAATCCAGTTTTTTTTATTTCATTTTTGTATGTGTTTAAAGACGATGTGTTTGGACACTTACATTCTGTAGATAGAAAATTAAATATTTTAGTAGCAATAAAAAAATAATGTCTCTGCGCAAGCCTAGTTTTACACAAAGGTACTTCAAGTGCGTTATTTATCCTGTGGCTAGAGCGATTTTTCGTTTTTTGGGAATAGTTTTTGTCTTGAAAATACATATTTTAGGCACTGTAAACAATATTTTTTTTTATATCTAACAGTTCAGCCTCATGGAATAGTTGTATGGAGGGGAAGGTATTTTCTTTATGTGATATTATTTTTAGTATTAACTTTTGAGATGTTTCAAGTGGTTTAAGGTAAGTATTATAAATTCCCCCCCATCCCATGAACAAAGTATATTTTTTAATTAATTAATATATTTTTCAATTCACAGTATCGCTTTCTGTAACGTGCCTTGCACTCAAAAAAACACCATTAAAAACACAATTACTATCAATGTATCAATATAAGTAAATAATCTCTTCAAACTTTTTTTTATCTAATCTCTCAAATTGATTAAAATTATCCAAGCGTTCAATTACGTCAAAGGCCAAAAACAACCGATTCAATTATGTAAATGGAGGTTTTTCGTAGATTACGATTGTATTTGGAACAGACTTTTGTTGTACCATTTCACTTAACAGACAATCCCAAGATGTGCGATCTAGGTATACAAATTTCAAAGAAAACTGATGTCGCCAGTTTATTCAAGACCTACGACTCCTGAGCCTAGTGGCGTGCAGTCCATAGAGGCTGAAAAACGAACTAAAATAAAAACACGATGAATTTCTGATCAAAATGTAATTTTTCTATGAATTTGGTAAGGAATTTGTAATATGATAACGACTGCTCCAAAGAAGAACGCAGTGAGTCACTTTAGGTAATTTTACAGAAAATCTATTTCAATCAATTCATATTCTTAGGTGAGTGTTGATTTTTATATTTTTTAATTATTACTCATTTAGAATGCATTTCCAAACTTCTTAAGTATTTTGTATTTTCAATATGACGCTAATCTACGACTCTCAGAAATAAGAAAAATATTCATTTTACGAGTTAGTGCTATCTTCCTTGCTACTTTCAAGTAAGATAGCACTAACTCGTAAAATGAAAATAAAATGACCATATTAAATGCACGAATCATATCCGAACTTGGACTATAAACAGCCTTTGGTCATAAGGCAGGGTTCGCCAGGTCAACGAAATTATTGACAATCACTTAAAGAAGAAAATTCGACAATGTTTGATTGTTTTCACCGCAAGAATAAATTAATGAATATATAGGACGAGGTCGTCTTTCAGTGCACGTGCACTTACGAGTATTGGAAAAATAGAAGACGATAACTATCATTGATAAAACGTCGTCGTTTTTGATTTCCCTAACAACCACGTCCGATACAATCACATACTTCTATGGGTTTACCTCTTAAAAATGATAGGTACTCTCAGTATCGCCGTGGTAAAATGCGAATCAGGTTAAAATTCAATTCAATTCAGAATCGATAAGTTACTTGAAATAGGTCTATCCATTTGTGACTAAATCAAGGGGCCAAGTGTGTATTTTTTACGTTGACTAACGTAAGTTAAATTGACAATAAATAACATTTTTTTGTCATCTGTGATAAACGAAGTGTCGTCTCTTGCGTTTGCGTTACAGATTTATCTCTTAACGTAAACGCCAACTTAACTTATTAGCGCGATACGGACTACCAAACTGTCAAAATGTGTTGTTTATCACTGAATTAACTTGCATTAGCTAACGCAAAAGATCCAAACTTGGCCCCCTGAATAGCCAGATACCTCCCAACTCTCCTCTTTCCCATCTCCTTCCCTGCTCCACTCCATTCAACTTCAGAAATTACCACAACTGAGATGCTGTAGTCCTATTGGCTCCGGTTAGTGGGGATGAGCATGATAATCACTTCACGGAAGAATCACTATATTTGAATATGTTTGTTCAATTCAATCAAAAGCGAGCATAAATTAAACTTACTTAAGGCACACTGACACGCCCGAAACATATTTCTTATTGTCGGTTTTTTTTTTTTTTGGTTTCTAAATTTTCTTATTGTAATTGGTTGACCACGCCTGCCGTAACATGTGGAAAATGGCAAGCTCGTTTTTAATACTAAAGAAAGGCGTTCTAATGCTCTCCGATATTTCATCTCCAAAAGCTCGTAGGGAGGCTGGGACGACTGATCCACGGTACTGGTAGTACCGTATAAAAATACAACTATCCGTTGGAGATAGCAGTTAGATTCCGTCAACGCCCAAAGCTGTTAACGAAAATTTGCATCATCAACGAAGTTGTCCCCTACAACGGAATTTCATATTATTTACACATGTATCATATTAACCAGATCATGCTGAGGACAGAACATTTTAAACTAAAGATATGAGCCGTCAAAATGTTGATAACCTCTCCGGCTTGTCGATAGGCGTGTGACGTCTTGGTTCATCAAATGACTGGCGCGGCCATAGCTATCATAGGCGCGGCAGTATCCGTTACTGCCATTCGAATTGCGAATAGTAGTGAATTGTGAATCGTGACGTCACGGTTATGTGTTTTTCTTCGTCATTTTTAGAGATATCGAAAAACTAATTTTATGGTCGTTATTAAGTCTTTAAATATAATACATCAAAATAAAAAAAATAAATTAGGGAACAACCTCATTGAATTGTGGGTACATTTTTTCTATTGAGAGAGTTCACAAGAATTTTTTTAAGATTTCTTTTTGGCTCTCTACGGACGATACCCTTGGCTATGCATGTCCAATTACCAGTCCTTAGAGACACGTAGAGATATTTCCCTACTAAAATATTTTTTTACTAAACAGTTACATATTTAACAGAGGTATTTAATCTGTTTCAAATGAATCTCACTCTCGTGGACATCATCACAACCTGTTGCATAGTCAAGCGAGCCGCACAAACTTGTTTGTGAACTCACCTGTGAGGAGAGCTGCGTACTTCCTCTATACAGTAGATCAATAAATCGGTGTATTTTTTTGTATTTCTTATAACGCATTTACAGGGTTTTTGGCATTGTATACGAGTGTGCACTGCATAAACGGTACAATTATAAAAAAAATATTATTTGTACAAATTGAATAAATACAAAATAAAAATAAATGATTTATTTGTATTATATATATTCCTGGTGAAACATGTTGATACGTGTATATTAAGAAAGCAGTGAATACAAAGTAATTTTTAATTAATTTATTAATAATGACGCCATAATATAAATGCCGCAGCACCTTAAAGGATTTATTTTCATAAACTTATTTAGTTAAATTCTTCTTTCTTTTATTTTAATTTCTGTTCTATGTTGTGTGATGTATCACCATACTACTGTCTTGTAATTTTTGTATATTTTTTTATGACTATTGCATGTATATTTTATATGGAATGTGTGGGACTGCACTAACCTCCCCACATACCGGAATAAACATTTATTATTATTAAAGTGAATACCAATAATTTGAAGAAATTATTAAAAAAAAAAAATTATGCAACGCAGCGCACTCGACTATGTACTTATTGTTTTAGCAGTCTTGGCGCCAATTAAATAAAAAGCCGAAGCTGGTAGTTTTTACTTCGTGAAAGATTTGCGTAATAATTTAAAAAGCCCTTTCGGTTATGAACCTTCCTACTTGACGTCTTTCTTGATTTTCCTATCTGATAAGTCCGACATGTAGCGCATAGCAGCAAGCAATTCTGCCGGAGGCAAGTAAAATATAGCTGCTATATATTATAGCAGTCTCAACAGTTGGAACTTGGAACTCTCTAACGATGGAATTTCCTAATATTATAAGAATAATTATTATTTTTTAAGGTATTAATGTCGGCGTTATTTTCAGCGGTTGTATTCAACAGTTGTTGATAATTGCGTAAGGCGTTAGCATTTTTAAGAATTGTCGTACACGCATAGTACTACTATACAGTGCGATGCAACCAGGCTAGCAGGAGGCACAGGAGATTATGTACTATCAAATATCCGCCATATACCATTTCACAATTTATCTCTTTCTGGGGAAATATAAAAAAAACGTTTACGCGTATTGTACACTATACCACCGCATTCATAATGTTCGAATGTCGACTAAGTTTGAAGGTCTGCTCACATCTATCACAGAACAGCACTGTACAGACACGACAATATTAGTTAAGTACATTATCTATAAACACATTCATATTAGGTACAACGTACGTAAGCGTAACGTATCCGCACATGCACGGACCAACACCGGCCGAGATCGTCGGCAAGAATATTTTGACTTTGCTGGTGGCAAGTAGACGTCTGCGCCTGCGAAGTTAGCATGAACTCATATCGTTAGCACCGCCATCTTCATCACTTGGCGTCATTTGACGCAGATATTATGAAAACCGAAACGGATAAAGATAAATTGATTGAATTGGTCAGGGAAAATAGAGTAGAAATTAACAATGAACATGGAAATAGGATTATGCAATCCTCAAACATGTTGCGGCGGGCGCTGATGCTCAGTTGACAGTTCAGTTGATAACCGTACTCGCGTCTGCTGTGTCTGTGCTGTACTATTCTGCACTGCGCGGTGCTGGTAGATGTGAAGTCGATGTTTGACGATTGTATAATCCTATGTTTTATATTTTTGAAAACCTTCCATTTTACTTATTTTTATGTTCCTTCCTTGATCTTGATCTTGATCTTCCTTGATCTTAACACGCTTAATTAAAAACTTGGTAGTAATTTTTTTATTATATGATTATTTAATTGGTAAATATTTGTCCATATTTGTTTTTATGCTCAGGAACCATTAATCCTTCATTAAAATTGAGACGAGTATTGTTATAAATAAACATAAAATAAAACATAAAACTAATAATAATACCTTTGTGTACACCACTGTTTAATATATAAATATATACGATACCGATAAAAATGAGGGAACGGATTGGGATAGCTGTAGCTCAGCGGGTTAGAGCGCAAGCTCCCGAATAGATCATGAGGTCCTGGGTTAGAGTCCCAGTTGCTACCGTTGACTTTTTCTTTTCTGCTGTGTTTTGTCATGAACAAAATATGTACGTGAATAGAATATGAAAGGAGAAATGTAGGAATACCACAGAATAGAATAAGTTTTTTTTTATATGAATACCGCACAAGAGTCCCAAACTGCTTCCAACCGTCTGGAGCCAGTGAGACTATGGCATTCCCAATTGGGGAATGTTGTGAGGCTGAAGGTATTGGGGAGGGGAAGGAGAAGGGGGAGAGGAAGGTGGGAAAAGGGGAAATACCTGGCTATTCAGATCTGGTCACCAAACACGGCTAAAAGCCATTTCAAGCAACGTTTCACTTCTGAATGGTGGTCTTTGGCCAGGGCGATACTGAGAGTATCTCCCACTCTGGAACGTGCGCAAATATACTATATATTATTTTTAAATTAATTTATTGTGAAACACCACAAATTAATTAAATAAAATTTACTTGCGCACGCCGGGATTTGAACCCGCGACCTTCGGATTCGTAGTCGAGAGCCTCACCCCTCGACCATGGAGACCGTCAAAATGAGATGGATCAAGGAAAAAATAATTTTGTGAGATGTAATGTTTTGATTGCCTCGTTTTTCCCCTATCGTTCGTGTGGAATAAGTGGGTTTTTTTTTTAAATGATATTAAGTTATTTAATTTTTATTAATGCTTTTGCAAATAATATCCGGTAGAAGTTTATAAAAAATGGTCCAACATTGCGCAATATTTTTTTTTTTAAATCTCCATGGTTTCAAAAATACAATCATCACCACTATTAAATTACATGTACCGACGCGAAACACAAAACAAAATGTAACATTTTTCTGCAGAACGTGCACAGCCAACTATCAGTCACACTCACTAACCAATAGAATGCGTGATCTGGTAAGTTGTTGAGGTATTTTTGTTATATTTGCTGACGCCATTTATAGAATAAAGCGTCATTTATACCAACACATTGATAAATACCACAATTAATTATTGTGGCGTGGATAATGTAGCTGTAATGATTTGTGTTACAATATTGTTTTAGTTGTCAATTTTATGTAACTGTTGAACGTTAAAAAAAAATTAATCGTCACTTTATGGTAAAACCTGTATATACTTATAACTTTCGATAGCACATTATGTACTGTTGATGAACTAATAACCCAAATAATTAAATAGTGAAAAATTAGAACATGCGAAAGGACTTTTTTTTTAATTTTTAATTATTAATTATTTTGATTGAGATTTAAAAACCTCATTTTAATATTTAATCATTGTAGAAAATAATATTAACATTACCTAAATGAAACATGAAAACGGAAAGAGATAGCTGCCAATAATATGGGATTAAGAATGGAGAATAATGTTGATAAATCTTGAATTTGAGATATGCTATCGATGAAGATGACCTAAATTGAACTGGTCTCATTAGGAAAGATGGTCAAGCGGTTGCCCCGGATAGGCAGAGGTCCTGGGTTCGACTCCGAGATGCGACTGAAATATTTTTATTTTGTGTCGTTTTTTTCCGTTATGTTAATATTATTTTCTACAATGATTAATTAGACTTTTTTAAATGAGATGCAGGTGACCTATTGCCCTGTAAACGATCGATTGGTCCCGTCGATGAGCATCATTGACGTAAACATTGAAAAATTCTTTTGACTCTTTAGAAAAATTCTTTTCTTCAGTTCGCTTTACAGTGCGTTCTTTTTATTATTTTTTTTTCTGGAAGTCAATAACAAGTTTTAAATTGCTGTATGCAAGCAATGCATCTGTGTGAGTATTATGATCGTGTTAACTATGACTGCGATAGCTAGGTTGTTCGTTATGATTGTTTTATGAAAGTTCAGCTTTATATCGCCATTATTACGAAATAGACGAAACTTGTAACATTTCCTGGCGAATATTTCGGCACTAAAATGTGTGTTATAAAACAGTAATTTTTTTTCTTTTTTCGCGGCGTTAAAACGATAGAAGTGTGATGTGGGCGTGTCCGTGTGACCGAAATAAACTCATATTGAACGTAGTTTTGCAGAAAGCGTCCAACCCACAATTTGCCAAAATCGATTTTTTTCGTGTTTTCCTGCGGATAAATACGAGATTTTTATATGCTAAAAACATCGAAGCAATGGATTTTTGTTGTTCCAATTATGAATTAATCCACATTGCAGTTATCTGATTAAATTGACGTAAAAAACGTCCCCGTGGTTTGAAAGTTTTCTACTGCTCCGAGCTTACTCAATATTATCTATAATATTCTTAGAAAACATCCCAGTGGTGTGAATACATTCAGTGTTTAAGTTTAACTGCTTCAAAATTTACTTTGTAGAAATCATCCATGTGGGGTGAATATATTTTGAGTTCTTGGTGTGTTTAAATTTACGCCATTTTGTTTATTCTGAAGACATCGGAGTGGATTGAACGTTTTCTTACATCTAAATGAATGTTTTAAAAGTAGGTACCTATTA